>JAXGGA010013975.1:0-33475 GCA_038373865.1 Uloborus plumipes
CACATGCCAGAAGTTGGCAATTGATTTCACTTCAATCACAAAGAAAACCCTTTTGGAGTGCAAAAAAAAGAGGAGCGATACGTTGTGAATATAAGTTTTAAATAATTTTTTTAAAAATCGAGGACGAATTTTAAAATTTCGGCTACGTCTTGCACATCATCAGTATGCGGAATAATTTTGTACCAATTTTCATAATCATACGTTGCGTAAATTTTCCAGGAGAGCGTTTGACCCAAATCCGTGACGTCATCAAACTTTGATTTTATATATATAGATGCACAAAATGTCAAAACAATGGATACCTCAAATGTCGTGCTGACGCAAGAGCCTAATAGATGACTACACTTAATTGGTATCTGGTTTTGTGCATATTTCCGTAATTCAACATTTCGCTCCGAGCAAGGCAGCCCACACTCACTCAATGTCTAAAACGTTTTATATTTAATGTTTCATTCATTGCCAAACTTCATGGATCTGTCATTCAAAATTTGAAAATTTTAAAAAATACATTGCTAGTTCTTTAATGACAAATGCAAGTCAAATAAGATTTCACACCCCTTTGAGAGTATATTCTAAACAAACAGATATATACATTACATAAGGTGCTAAAATGCCGTCCGTTATCAAAAGATGGGAGAACGATCATTAGATAAATATCATATTATTTTATTCAATTGTATATCAATTGCTAAGGTGATATTTAGTTTTTACTGATCTTAACAGATGCTAGCACCGTTAATATTCAATGTCTTTGTCAGATATCATTTTATATGCACTTATGTCAGATTCAAGACTAATAAAAAATTATTTTTCCTTCTTTTAAGATAGGTCATATTTGGGTTTGATGGGTTTTATTTAGTGTTAGTTCCATTGTTTCACTTCCAATTTCACAATAAATATTGGTTTGCAAACAAATGATATAATGCCTTAGACTATCTAGGAGTATACCTCATTTATGCATCAAGTTTTATAGTAGCTGACACAGGTATCCTCGAGTACCCAAGGCTTAACTTTCATTGAAACTCATTGGTTCTCTTTTAGTGCTTTTTTTTTTTTTTGTAATTTTAGGGGAATTTTTATCATGTTACTCCAACCTCAAATTTTTGTCATGCATGCAAATACATATTAAATAGCTATATGGATCACTGACTTTAGTTAAAAACTTCCATATGTACGTTTTAGTTTGCTTTGTTTCAAGCATTTCTGTGTGTCACCTTCTGAAAAATGACACAGGAACATTAATCTGCCAAAAATTGTACACTTCTCCTGAAACACTATTAGAATCTATGGTCTTAGCGTTAAGCTCTGTGGGTCAAAATAAGAGGAAAGCAAATTCTATTTCTGTAGAAATAGAAAAAAGTTAAATGTTCTAAACCAACCAAAAAATGTAACAGGATCCATACAATACAGCTACTCAAGAACCACGCAAATTCGCTAAATGTTCAGAACAAAGAGTAAATAGCTATAGGCTTAACTGCTTTGATGATAAACCACAGATCTAACATTTTCACAATCGCGTCCCCTGTAAAAAGATTTTCTTACTTTGAATTGAAATCATACAGTTTTCAATGCAAAGTATGAACTGAATACTGTATGATTATACAGTTTTAAAATCATAATTTCTAAAATTACTAATACGCTCTGCTAGCTTTCCACTAGCGTATTTGGCATCAGAACGGTTAAAAATTCTTACAATAAATCCCTTATATACATACATATATATATATATATATATATATATATATTAGATTATGATATTATTTGTTAAATTTCTGTTGAAAAAGATTATTTTGAATATCACAGTAAATGATTCTATTTTTTTTTCTTATAGACAATTGTCCTGTGCTTCCAAAGTATCTTTTCCAGTGATCTTTGTCTCTTGACTAAGCTGGAATTGTCTTAGTTAATATACTTCGTACTGTGGATCGAAGAAGTTATTTTAATATTTTGTATACTTTCCCTGTTAGAATTAACTGAGAAGTTCAAAATTTTTTACGGGCTAGTTTTAAAGCGTTAGTTCAAGACCGAGAACAATGACCTAGTACAGAACTTCTTAGTCCAAAAAAAATGTCGAATGTTGTGTCAGAGAAAAAGAACTGACGAATGTGATGCCTGCTCTCACAGAGTTTCAACGAAATGAGAGTAAACGGAGATGTTTAAGTAAAGAACGGAGAAGATTTGTCTTGCAACCAAAGTAATACAAACGTTGTAAAATATCTCTTGTTAAGTTTAGAAGTACAGTAATTTCTGAAATGACTTAGTAAAGTTTAATCATTTCCAGAAATGTATGAAAGAAAGCAAACTCATTTGTTAAAGCTCATTTCTGAGAAATGGTTATTAGGAAAAAGATGTTCATTAAAATAAGTGCATGATGGTGGTATATACCAATGGTTATAATTATGTAGAATTCTCTAAAGCATTGTTATGGTTAAGATATTTTACATTTGGTTCAGTTTTTAACGAGTATATTAGCACTTGTAACCAAATTTTTCATATACAGGGCATGAGCTTAAGTAGTGTCCAGCTGCTACACCTTTCAATATTTTTTATCTAAAATAACGTTTGTCAGAGAAAAACTTGATATAATGGATATGTTCGATTTTTTTAGGTTCCAGAATGCAAAGATCTATTTTTCCATGCAAAGCAATTTTGCAATTTTTCTTATCGCCATTGAGCTATTTTTTTTTTTTTTTATTATTTTTTTTTAATTTTTTTTATTTTATTTTATTTATTTATTTTTTTGAGCTGTAAACAAACGACTCTATATAAAACAGCAATTTTTACGAATTTCAAGTACAAAAAATAATTTGTAGCTGTGTCATCACAGCATTTAAGTTTTAACTTCATAATCATTTTAGACATCCTTTTGTACAAATTCAGAGCTATTCATAACTTTTGTTTTTCCTTCTAAAAAAACTGCGCTTCCTACATTAGAGTGTCAAAACCGTACCACAGCAGGGTATAATTGTTCCACTTAACTGGAAATAGCTGAAAAACTGGAAGCAAAAAGATGACATTGCCTTTTGTAATATGTATTATTAGCAAAAACGCTCAAGCAGTTCAATTTTTACTGCTCGCGTGTTCTCGCTAATCTTACCTACTAAAAAAAGGAAGCGTTCGGTTTCCGCTTCAAGTTCATCCGTGGCACAAGTATACATCGTTTACTGCAGAGCAGTGGGGAAAATATTCAATGGCTGATTAAAGGATAATACTGAAAATTCTATCAAATTTTTTTTCGCAGTCAACAGTCAAGAATTTTGATTTTTATGCAAATTCTGTTTCACAGAGTTCAAGTGTTTTTTACTTTTTTTTACAAATTTTGAATATAGTTTATAGTTTTCTTGCAATGTATGTATTCTTTAAGAAAAGTTTCCATGAACTAATTAGCAAAACTTTTGACCTTCTTAGACGACTTCAAAAGTACTCTTGTAGCATTTTTTCTTCTGTAATCGATAAATCCAAAATGCATTAAAATAACGTATTTCTAACAGCAAGTGACTGAATTAACATTCAAATAAAACTTATAGTAACATTCAAAAATTTTTTAAGCTTATTTTTTCCTAGGTGGGAGAGATAATAGTTGGTTATTTCAGCAGGGCATATCTTGTTCCCGATAAAATTTTTATAAAACAAGATCTACAAGAGTAAACTTATTTGCGTTCTACCTCTTAAGCGAAGAAAATTTTGAAATCTCACATTGAGAAAATTTTTGTCAAAATACTAAAATTTTACATTAGCACTCCACATTATTAGAAAAAAAACCTCACAGTTACAACTTTTAAAGCTGTTTCCGCAACTAATCAGCAAAAGCGTAGTATATGCCGTTGTAATTACTTCGTGTTTTAAACAAGCTTTGTTGACAACATTGACTGCAACAATAAAAATCGATTCAATTTTGTTTACTTCATCTAAATAAGCAAACAAAGCATTTTCTTTTACAGCTATAGGCCTTATACTTCAACAAGCGACTTTTCTCGTTATATATTATTAGTATAGTTTTATTCTAAGCAAAGTAAACAACATACAGTACAGAAATACACACTTTGCATGAAAACTATTTTAAAAAATACACGACACCGAAAATCATCTGAGTAACATTATTTTGAAAAAGATTAGAGTTCTTTATAACATGTGCTGCTTCAGCAACTAATGTCAATATGTATACGAATATAGTAAATAAATGTATAGTGAGTACAATTGAGATACACGAAAAAAAAGATACCTTTTCAGCCGTAAGTAAGATATAGTCCAAGCTCAGTGATTAAATTCATGTCTTTTTTTTTCCTAAGCAAATGTTTTTTCGTTGTTTATCCTTATTTATTATTTAATGAAAAATTCAAAATATAGTATTTCTGATTATAGTATTCTGATATTTAGGAAATAACAGTAGGGTGGACTGAAAGTTCTACAAAACATTTAGTGTGGAAAATTTGAGGTTACCTCATACTAATTTCATGCAAAATGATATAGTAGGCGAAATAACTCGTTTTAAAAAAAGCCAGGGAGTTAATATGATGGACGCGTTGTACGTATATCAGAATTTTTCTAAACTTCACAAATAGCATTCATAGTTATCTAAAAGATCAAGTTGTTGCACCGTGTTCACAAATGATCAAATGAGTTTCCCGTTTTTTACTAAATTCAAAAATACTGCTTACGTTTTTTTAAATGAGCCTTACAACTTTGAAATTCTAGCATAACAAATGATATATGACTGATGACTATTTTACATATTAAATACTATTAAAGTTGTTGGATGAAAACGAATTGAGGGTCCGACTTTGGTGCACTTCCTAAATTTAATATTGCTTCTAGAAATATTTAAAATGTAGCTGAATTACATATAGAAGTAGAGTCTATGTTCTTCACAAAGTTCATGCAACAAACAAAATATTTTTCATATTTATCGTCTTTGTTGGCTGTTTTGTGAAAAACTGATACGTCTATTAACGTGGAAAAACAATTTTTAAAAAGTTATAATTTCCTTGGTAGAGAAAAAAAGTTTCAAAATAAAGATATTCTGCTGCACTGCAAAAAATAGATGTTGTCTTTAGTTTCATACAGCTAATTTTATAGTTGTAAACTAAAAATTGCTAATTTTGCAGTAAAAAACTGTAAAAATTGACAATTTTGCAGTAATAAACTAAAAATTGACAATTTTACAGTAACAAACTGTAAAAATTGACAATTTTGCAGTAATAAACTGTAAAACTGGTAATTTTAGAGTAATAAACTGTAAAACTGGTAATTTTAGAGTAATAAACTGTAAAACTGGTAATTTTAGAGTAATAAACTGTAAAATTGCCAATTTTACGTTTTATTACTGTGCATTTTAGTTTTAAACTGGAACCTTTGCGGCCAGTATTATACTGTTGTTCTTACAGTATAATACAGATAATTTTACGATAATAAACTGAAAATATGCAAATTTCATAGTTATTCTTGTGCATATTATAGTTTTAAATTTGAACCTCTGTTTCCAGTTATGCACTGTAAAAACAGCAGGTTATTTTTTGCAGTGTGTATAAACTGTAAAAAAAATTTCAAACAAAACCTCGCACGAATTGTATTCAAAGATAGCAATAAGACTGACACAACAAATCAAACTTTATTCTCTAAATGATGTTAGAGGCAGGGAGATGGGAAGAATGAAGAAGAGGAGTTCCAACCCCCGAAGCTGCGTTGTAAATTCCATCCTTCATCGCTCTTGCGGCTTCAGTAATAAATGGAACCCGTAACCGAATTCCTTTCACTTGAAACAAAATTCGCATGAGTACTTCTCCCCCTCGAATTTGAACTTCTGTGTGTGTGTGCGGACAGCAGAGAGAAATGCTCGGCATTCGGTTTGCTGAAAGTATAAAATGTGAAGATGCGAATGCGAGGAATTCCGACAGCTTTTCACAGAAATCAAAATGCTCTCTTAATAAACTTAAAACTTAATATCTTAAGCTACATTCCAGTTGGTAGCTGATATTATGAATGACAATTTTCTTTTCCTTTTTTTTCTAATTTCTCAATGAGTATTTTCTCCCCTGAAATTTTTAACGTTTGAAAATTTACTTCTTATAAAAAGTCCAAATTTCACTTTATCTAGAGATTTGTGACTGTTGAATTGTGACTGAAACTCAATTTATTGAAGAGCAGAAATAAGTACGATTAAAACCCATTTTCAATGTCAATTTAGTACAAGTTTTATGAAGTATGAACTATTAGAAGTTCACACTATACCACACCACTACAAGCAAAAAAGTCTATATAAGCGAAACTATATGAGGTTTCTCTCAGACTTTTACTACAACATCTTAGCTTATGTGAGAGATATTTTTTTAAATCCCTAATCAATAAAATACATGAGAAATTCTCTTAGATAATTAATTGCTTTTTTAGCTTGTGTTAGTGTCGAACAAAATTTCATCACAAAGACGTGTAAACAAAAAAGTTAAAAAACAAAATAGCTAATAAATTCTAAACAGAATAAAATTTTAACTATCTTGCTTATTAAAACATTGACTACCCGATTTGCATCGTAAAGTGGATTTATCTTTGAGATTTCTGCTTTCAATGATAAAATTGTTCAATGCAGTAAGTTCTTCTTAAATAAATTTTAAAACACGGAGTTAAAAAAAATTAGCGAAGTTATTGTCCTTTGAAAGCGCCCTGAAGATTTTTTCAAATTAAATTTACCTAGAAAAAAGTGCATTGAAGGTCTAAAGCAATTTACTCTAAGTCTTCCTAAGTTTATCACAGAAACTATGCTCTTATTTTTTGCTGTCTTACTGTAGATCTTCGGTGAAAGAGTAGAAGGGGGTTTTATATTTTTGATAATATTCAGTTCAACTTAGGATTAAATTATCTGTCGCTTCTTAAGTATGTTTGCAATTTGTATTAAACTGCAGAAAATGTAATACTAACGATGAAATATATGATAACATATGCGTCATAATGTACTTATCAATAGATGTTGCAAAAATAACGCTAGTTGAATCGTTTATTTCAGAAACCAGTCAAACGCCAAGTTGGAATTAAATTATTTTTATTAAAATAAATATATCTAAATACGTATCCCTTTCAGTTCAAAGTACTGCAATCCTTATCGAAAAGTAAAAGTAATGTTTGTAGTGTTAATTTGGAAAAAGTAATTTCTTATATTTTACCTACAATGAGGATTCTCACAATCGTACCATGGCAAAACCACACCTAGTCTCCCTCAGAATTACTTTGAAATACATGCAATACACCGCCAACTCGGTCATTCCACCCAAGGACTACAGTTCCGTGCTTGTTCGCACTCATCAGCCTAGAATAGAAAGTAATCGAGCTGCAGGCCTATATGCTCTTATAGAAATTATGAGTGCCAAAAAACTGGTAGCTATTGAAAAACTAGAGCACCAGCGACAAACCGCACAATGGTACTGTACAATAGGGTGGGCCGAAAAAACACTTTTTTTTATTTCGAATTTGTAATAGCGCGGAAAAGTTGCGAATTATGAAGACAAAAAGAAGGAAAAAAAATTATCGAAATCGGTTGATATCTTCCGCTCGCGCATAAGGGCTAAAGTTTGACAAAAAATGAAAAAACTTCATTTTTGCGATTTTTTTTGAAAAAAATTTGAATGAGATGTTTTCATATTTTTTTCGCGCGGAAAAGTTGATAATTATGAAGACAAAAAGAGGGATAAAAAGGAGGAAAAACATTATCGAAATCGATTAATATCTTCCGGTCGTGCCTAGTGCATAAACTTTGACAAAATATGAAAAAACATCATTTTTGCGATTTTTTGTTTGATTTTTGGAGTTAGATGTTTTCGTAATACAATAGTTTGTAATGTTTATTAATATAGCCTTAAAACATTGTGTTTTAAGTTGGTTTTGATCAGTTAATATCATCCGGTCGCGCATTAACCCCAAAATTACCTAAAATAATAATAAAAAAAGTTATTTTTACGCGTTTTTGGTTTTTGATGAATATTTTTTTGTAAAACAACCGTAGTATTTTTTGAGACAGACTGACAATAAGATAGAAAAACAAACTACCACAGGTTCAAACTACCACAGCAACGTCGCTCGCCTGGCAACGGCTCTCTTCCACTCCCTCGCCGGCTTCCTAGGATCATGTCAACTGTCTGCATATATTGTTTTTTTCAGTCTGCGTTTCTATGTAGTAATCGCAGTGTACTATTATTTAGTTCAATCTAGCTGTTTTGATTTTGAAAATCTTGTAGTCTTCTGTAATGACGTAGTTTCCTGCTGTGTGTGGACTTTAACAAAATAACAGTTATGTTTAACAGAAAGTTATCTAATAACAAGACAAATACTCTAATAACAAGCAAATATTTGGCTGCCCCACTTTTGGTACTCCAAAAGAACTGCCATCAAACAAGCAGTTCACTGGCAAGGACATCATTAGGCTCTGTCCTCAAGGAAGGTTCGATTTGGTACTAGAAATTAATAATGGTGTCTTCGCCAGCAGGCAGTTAGTCAATATCAAATCAAAACAGCTAGATTGAATTAAATAATAGTACACTGCGATTACTACATAGAAACGCAGACTGAAAAAACAATATAGGCAGACAGCTGACATGGTCCTACGAAGGCGGCGATGGAGTGGAAGAGAGTCGTTGCCAGGCGAGCGACGTTGCCTGGATTGCTGCCCGACGTCTGCGCATGAGAGCTTCTAACGCTTTTCGCAACTGGATAACATTGACTGAACCTGTGGAAGTTTCTTTTTCCATCTTATTGTCAGTCTGTCTCAAAAAATACTACTGTTGTTTCACAAAAAAATATTCATCAAAAACCAAAAACGCGTAAAATGTAACTTTTTTATTATTATTTTGGTTAATTTTGGGATTAATGCTCGACCGGAAGATATTAACTGACCAAAACCAAATTAAATGTTGTAAGGCTATATTAGTATTATTTCGTAACACAAACTATTGTTTTACGAAAACATCTAACTCAAAAAATCAAACAAAAAATCGCAAAAATGATGTTTTTTCATATTTTATCAAAGTTTATGCCCTAGGCACAACCGGAAGATATTAATCGATTTCGATAATTTTTTTCCTCCTTTTTATCCCTCTTTTTGTCTTCATAATTATCAACTTTTCCGCGCGAAAAAATATGAAAACATCTCATTCAAAATTTTTTCAAAAAAAATCGCAAAAATGAAGTTTTTTTCATATTTTGTCAAATTTTAGGCCTTATGCGCGATCGGAAGATATCAACCGATTTCGATATTTTTTTTCCTTTTTTTTGTCTTCATATTTCGCAACTTTTTCGCGCTATTACAAATTCGAAATTTAAAAAAAAGTGTTTTTTCAGCCCACCCTACTCTACAACTCTTAAATTCAAATCAGAGCTCGGGTATATAGCAGTATTGAGTGGTAACTAATTGCTATATTTACTGTGAAATGTTTTGAACTTTACACTTAATGTAGCTAAATGTTGAAAGAATAGCCTACCGAGAATGCTCTTTATCCTCAATTTCAGTGCATGTTAAGCCTATGTTTAACTACACTGAGTCATAATCACACTTTCTGCAACGCATAATAGGTTAACTAATGGGGTTAAATTTTTAATAATATGATTTTTTTGCAATCTCCAGATTACGCTTTGTTAAGAATATGCTCTTACTATCCAGATATACGTAAATATACAGTTTTTTTCCCTTTTTGAGCACTCAAACTCCAAGTGACAAATAATTTTACGTATAAGACTTTCAATGAAACATTTAGAAACTCATAAACATGACAGATTCCCAATCATGTATATTCAATCCAAGATGCTCGAGACATTGATATCTTCTGCAAACATTCGGGAAATAGTAAGTCACGTAATGATTCAGTGCAACTGCAGTAGATTTACGACGATAGCTAATAATCGAAATTATAGTTTAAATTAGCACTTAGAACCCGGTTCTCATATATTTTGAGAAAGGTAAATTGCCCAAGATAAACATAATCCTATTACAATAAAATTACTTATTAAAGAATTGAAATCTAATTTGAAAATAGCTGCATATTTACATATTTATTATTTTATAAAGATGTGTTCAAAAAATTGCACACTAATTACTATCATACCATTTTTTTTAAAGCTTCCTTTTATTTTGGAGGCAAGGAAGGAGGAAGGAAGGTTGTATCGTTTTTAGAATTTATGTACCGTTATTTTCGCCTTTGGGTATATTTCATGTGGTTAAAGCTTTTGTTTCTTAAACTGATTATAAAAATTGCTTGCTTGTCAGTGGAGAATTTTTTCAAGAATATATTGCGTCAGCAAAATTGATGACGCTTCATGTTTCGAGAACATCTATCATAAAGACGATGCGATAATACAAAAAAGTGGCTCCTTGGAGAAAAAAAAGAGGGGAGGGGATATGTATTAAACTTAATTTGTCTTTTCCTTTACTTTGAAAGCTTTTTGTTTAATGCAATAAACGAAGGGCATTTAATCATCAAAACTAATTTTCCTTATTTTATTAATTGCCAATGAAAATTTTAAGATATGAAAAAAGCACATTCATATAGGGGAAGACCGCCTATATTGGACCACTGCGTAAATTGGACCTCGGGCTTAAAATCTAGAACGTAGATCTGTGCTACACTTTAACAGTAAAAATATGAAGTTTTAGGAATAAAATCAATGTGTATGAAGTTTCACCAGTCTTCGAACTGTTTAGCGTGAGTTACGGCTTGATTTGTGTTGAAAACGTGCAAAATCTTATTTTGTGAACTTGTGTCTAGAAGAATAACTCAAAAACTTAGGAATTGCGATAAAATGCTGTTACAGTATTATAATCTGTGTTTAATAAGGATTACATTGATGTATTTATATGACCGATTGTGATAATTTTTGACAGAGCAATGAACTGAAGAATAAAAAATGGCGTGTTTTCCTTTATTGGACCGAAAAAATTTTCCTATATTGGACCGGTGGTCCAATTTAAGAATATGATTTTAAATAAGACTTTTTATTAATCGTAACATAAAATAAGTGACTCGTCTTATTTAATAGCGTAGTTAAAATTATTTTAAACATACTTTAACATGTATTCACGATATCCATTTAAACTTTTCTATCAAGCACATTTTCATCAAGTAGAAGCTGCAACTTCTTAAAATGCATGGTTTTTTTTTCTCTTTATCCATTAAGCTGCAGTTTCAGGCTGTGAAACATATTTATTAACCTAACTAAAATGTATGCTGATTTACAGAGAGAAAAATATGAAAATCTTCGATATTTTCAAAACGATTTTAAAAAGAAACAACTTATATACTACTAAAATGTTCAATGCAGATGAAGCTGGTCTTATATAAACCCCAAAATATATTGACGTATAGAGATAAACACTAGGTTGGAGCAGTAATGAGTGGTGAACGTGGTAGAAATAGATGTGGTCTTTATTAAGTCTCTGTCTACGTATTTTAATCGAGCATGTGATACATGGATGCGAGAACATCTAATGAGATCCATTATCTAATATCGCATCCCTGATAGCACAGTGACCAAAATGTGACGCTTTTGTGACCCGTGACGCGCGTCACAAGCGCAGTCGCAACCACGTCACCGCGACTTACGAATGTCCGACCGCGGTGACGTCACAGTGCGACTTTACAGTGACGGCGCATGACGACCCAATTGCAACCGAGGTCACCTAGTGACGGTTTGGCGACCTCACATCGCAGTCACAGCGACCGATGTGACCAGTCAGTGACCTGTGTGTGAAGTTGCGGCGGCGTCACAATGCGACTTCACAGTGACGACGCCCGACGACCTGTCATAAAATATTTTTTTTAATTTTGAAAAAATAAAAGAGTCTTTTACTGACATCAGAAATCACTGATATAAGAACCTGGATTGAATCAACATACTTTCCGCCAACCGTTACGCTGCGAAACTCATTGTCCCACGCCTGGAATCGAACCCGGGTCGTCTGGATACAAGCCAAGAATTCTAACCACTATACTAGACGAGAGCTACAAGAGGAAACTCAAAAAGTAAAGAGCTGCTGAAGGTCACATTGTGGTCACAAAGTGAGTCACATCCACGTCGATGTGACAGTTTTAAGTCACAATGCGACTTTACCACGACGTCAGAGAAAAGTCCCACTTGCGTCTTCAGGCGTTGCTAATGCAATGCTTTTGTGACCCTCGCATGCGTCACAAGTGAAGTCGCAACCAACAAGTTACTTACGAATGTCAGCAACGGCGACTTCACAATGCGACTTTACAGTGACAACGCCTGACGACCCAATTGCAACCTAGGTCTCCCAGTGACGGTTTAGCGACCTCACATCACAGTCACAGCGACCGATGCGACCAGTCAGTGACGTACGCGTGAAGTCGCGGCAGCGTCACAGCGCGACTTCACAGTGACGGGGCCTGAGGACTTCTCCGCCTTGTGACTTCTCCGCGAGCTGACACTCGTAAGTTGCTGCCACATCTTTGCGACTTCGCTTGTGAGGTGTCACAAAAGCGTCTTATTTTGGTCACTGTGCAATTCGTAGTCACATCCCCGTTTGTTGCGACTTTTTTAAATCGCAATAATGCTTTGAAGAATTTCATTTAAAAGTCACAAATAAGGCGCAAAACCAGCACTAAGTGACATCGACTGCCTTCGTGCTACCAGGCGTCGTCACTGCAACATCGCACTTTTGATGTCGCCGCGAATTTTCATTCGTAAGTTGCAGCCACCTCTTTGGGACTTTACTTGTGATGTACCCGAGTCACAAAAACGTCTTATTTTTGTCACTGTGCTATTCATAATCATACCCCGTTTTCGCATCTGCTGTAAATCACTACAGGGCTTTACAGCGACGTCATTTAAAGGTCACAAGTAAGTAAAGAAATTTGATAGTGACAATGATGAGAAGCCGCATAACCGATACAAACTATCAAAACGTCGCATCAAATACACAATTACACGACAACGGTTTCCGTGACTGTGTCATGTTGTCACGGAATAGTCACAAATTGTCCAAAATTGCATTGACGTTGTAAGGGCCGTCACTGCAATTTTGACGTCATCACGGATTGACATTCGCAAGTGGTTGTCACTTGGTCGCTTTTGTTACTGCTGTCTGTTAGAAAGTGATTGAGGCCCTTAAAAAAATTTTTTGACTGATTTTGTAACGTAAAATTATTAATTCATTATTATTAATTCGGTCTTCAATCGGTAAAAAAATATTTTAATGAAAATTCACATTAAGGTCACAATGTGACGTCTCCACAACATTACATTGTGACCGGTCACAATTCAGCTGTCACAGCGACGTTGTAGTGAAGTCACACGCAAATGTCGCAAACGAGTCACAATGTGACTTTTGTGCGTCGTCACAATTGAGTCACGGTGTGACTGTGACGCTTGTGACTCGCAGTGACGTCACTGTGACTTATCCGTGACACATTGTGCTATTAGGGATAGGAGAACTGTTTGGTGACTCTTATAAGCAAACCGCAATCAAGGCCATGGCAAAAACTGTGAGTTGATTCTAAAGAACAGGAGTTAAGCCTGTTAATTGACATGTGTTTAATGACATTGATTTGGCTGCAACAGAATTAGAGACCAGTAGCCCAGGTAAAACTACTCAAACTGAACACTGAAGAGGTTACATGTTCGGTGTAAGTTGTAAACCATGTACAAGAACTAGCTACGACTTAAATTACTACAAATTCTGCAGAATCGGCGGATAGTTCTCATCAAAACATGATTGTCAACTCTAACTATGATTTTATAAAGCCGGCTCACATATCCCCTTTGCCTAAAAAATAGAAGGAACAAAAAGGAAGGCTATCTCAGAAATCATTCTAACGCAGTATAAAAGAGGCATAGAGCAGAAAAAGTTGCACAAGAACAGGGACGTCATTTCAAGTTTTCCAGGAGGGGGCAAAGGTTAAAAACACAATACAATTTCACCAGAAAACAACAAAAAACACGCCCACTTATATGAAAATACATTGATTTCTCAAAGTCAGGGGGGGGGGCAATTGACCCCCCTGCCCGCCCCCCTAAATGACGGGGCTGCACAAGAAGAAGCAAGAAACTGCACAAAACAATTGTTATTGCATTATTTGTCATAGAGACGAAGTGCAAAACATGATTATTGATTAAGTGTATGAGATGCCATCGGCGAGTTTATCAACACTGCCTAAGTGAGGCCGAAGCAAAAAAAATTCTGTTGCAAATCCTGGAAAAAAGCTGTATCGTTTAAATATAAATTATTCTATGATTTCTTCGTACGGTCCAATTTAGGAAGCCCATTGTTCAATTTAGGCGCATATATTCCTAAATTGGACTTTTGCAACTTTTTATAAGATAATTTTTTAAAAAATAATTTTCATATTTTAAGAAAATATAAGCTCCTAGGGCGGTTCCTGATTAAATTTAGCTTACGATGCCCTACTTTGCATTTATGTTTTGCTTCACATTGAGCAACACATGCCTCCTGTTCTTAGGGGGTCCAATATAGGCGGTCTTCCCCTAGCACTATCGAATATCCAATAGCTAATTATCTACTTAAATTGTAGCTTAATCAAAAACTTCCTGAGTTAAAACGAACATGTTCCTAAGCACTAATATTCGCACTGAGGAAGATTAATTTGGTAATGTGATAGTATTTCAGATAACATCTCGTCTTCGGCTGGTGTTTATTTATTTATTTATAGGCAGGGTCTTCCCGTTCAACATACAATAACTTTATTTTCGTAACAGTTCGTCCTAGATGCATATTTTCAATAGCAAAAATACTCAAAATATGCTGCGTTGCTAAAATTATAAAAATTTTAAGCGAAAGAAAGAGAAACAGTGGCACTACAGTAATGCCAACAGAAATGAAAACTTGAATAATTACATGTGTATTTTTTGAATCGTCATTGTTTTCTTTTTTCAAAAAAAAAAAAAAAAAAGCCAACATGCATGTGTATCTATGTGCGTACGTACAGGATATATGTAAATAATTATTTACAGAGGTGTCAGTAATGGTAACGGTACCAATCTCGCATGTTCAATTGTTTTCTCACACCTCAAAAAATGCCCAATTCGTTTTAAAAAAATTCCCTTCCAGGTGTCGGTAACGATAACAATGTCGCGAATTCAATTGATTTTCCCCGTTTAAAAACATGCTCAACTTGACTAAAGAAGTTTTCACTTCAAAAAAAAATAGTCAAAAAATACGAAATCTAACTTTTTATACGGATCATACGTCTTCTAACTTATATTTAGGGAAATTAAAAGCATAAAAAAAAACAATTCAAATACAAAAAGATCGAGGGCAATATGCTAGCAAGGGCTTAAAATTATGCGTAAGAGTGTGCTTTTTCAAATTACAGTGCGTGTCGAAATGATAGTTCCACCAGTAAAAACGAAAGTTATGCTAGTAAAAGAGGCTCTTTTGTATTCAAAGCGTTATTTTATAAACTACATTACTTCATTCAATGAGAAATAATACATGAATAATATACAAATAATAGGAATAATAAGGAAATCAAAAATTACATGAACAGCTGTTTCAAAAAGATAGGTCCACCGAACCAAGCATCAAGTTAATGTTGAATTAATAAGAAATTTTGCTACTTTTTTTATGAATCAGCTCATGAATCCTATTCGGATTAGTTTCTACAAGTATTTGCAAACAATTTGTGTCAATTTTTGACCATTCGGAGGAGATAACCGTTTTCAAGTCTGCTGCACTGTTGTACTGCCCTCCGCCTGCAAACACCGGTCTTGCAAGTATACCTTACATGTTTTTTACCGTATTTAGGACGGCGCAACAAAGTGTCCAATTGAAAAATGAATACCAGTATCCATAAAACATTTAAAAGTGGACTTTGCAGTGTACACAGGAACACCATCCCGTTGGAAGAGGAAGAATGGGCCCCCCATTGTGCTCTGATTGTGGAAGAAAACATTATTCAAGCAGCTGTCGATAGCCTACAGCATCCAAGCGAATATCTACAAATGCTGTATTGGTTTCTCCTGCACCATCGAATCCGGCCCATACCATAACGGAAATACCACCAGCTTGTTTCAGAGAGAATATCTGTCTATCGTTACGCAGATTGTGCCAGTAATACTGCCAGTCCTCCAGGACCATCCAGGTTGAATTTCTAATCCTCACTGAATATCACTCGATGCTAATCTTGTTTCCAGAATATCACTTACTGTGCATATTTCAATCTCTTTTCTTTGTGTTTTTTAGTCAATTTCGGAGCCGCCTTCCTCTTCAAGTTAACTAAATTGCCCAACTTCTTTACCACTCTATGAACTGTAGATTTTGATGTTGAAGTGTCTTGTTGTCTGGCCAAAGTGGATAACCTCGTATTTACAGATTTTATGTCTTTTACGATAGTCCTTCTTTGTCGGGGTGTCACTTTTGATGGGCGGACAGAAGATTCTTTACTGTCATAATTAACTGCATTTCTATGTCGCAAAAAATTGCTTACAACGCTATGCGATCTGTTTAAAACCTTACCTATTTTTCTAATCGATTTTGCACACTTTTTAAATGCATCAATTTTCCCCTGCTCGACCAGCGAAAGACTACAACGACAACCCATTTTGTTTGATTACAACGTGACATTCAAATATATTTAAATACAGGGTGTTTCAAAAAAATGTATACACACTTTGAACTTCCATAGAAAATTTATTTACCGTTCTACAAAGTTAAATTTCAGGAAAATAGAAGTGCCCCTTGCCTTGAAAATTTGTTAGGAGAGCGTTGAAACAGTTCCAAGACTGCCGTTGATGACTCATCACTTGTAGCTGTTCGAGGCCGACCTGAATGACCTTTATGCACATCAAACACTGTTCCATGAACTTCGAATTTGTCTCGTATGCGTGTAATTGTTAATCTTGAAGGTGGTTCTGTATCATACTCCCTTCTCCACTGTCTTAGAACTTCATTTACATTCCCAAACTTCCAGTACCACTTAATAACCTGCTTACGTTCTTCAAAACTCAAACGTACGTCCCCCATGTTGATATTACAAATTCCAACTGATAATATAACATAGAGGGACGATTATGCTGACACCTGGCGAAGAAATATAACATTAGCCTTGTAGAGCGGAAAACTACAATAGTTTAAAGTGTGTATACATTTTTTTGAAGCACCCTGTATATCTACTGCGGGTGTAGCAGATAGCATCCTCCCCAGTAGTGAGACTAAGCAACGATATTTATGCATTTTTTTTGGGGGGGGGGGGGGAAATAAGCGTGATTGGTGCAACATTTCTGAAGGTGGACCTATCTTTTTGAAATGGCCTGAAAATGAAATTTTGAATAAACTAAAAAGGGATGATTAATTTTAAAGAAATTTCATCATATATAGTTATAACGATTAATGATTAATAGTCTCCATTCAGAAAAGTGCTTCTTATTCTCAATTAAGAGTCGACATTTTGAAAAATGCTGGTGGACCTATCATTTCAGTACGCACTGTATATAAGATTTTGTATGATGCCATTTCAGATCATATCATAACAATGGCCTATTTTAATTACAAATAAAAAAATTAAAAAGGTAAAAATATGTCTTTTGATACATCTTTGACAATAAGGCTTAGATAAAGGGAAAAAAAGGTAAAATTTCCTATCAACGTGTAGAAAAGAGAACTCAAATTTGAAATTCACTCTTTTTTTTTTTTTAATTCTAAAAATTCAGTCATTATCATTAATAGGCATTAATAAACATTCTGTTTCACCCATCGTTTTGCTTAAGTCCCTTAAGGGAGATTAAGTTCCATATGGGGCGAAAAAACACTATATATGAGTTTCTACGCATCAAATGTCCTTCTGTGCTAACTTTGGCAACTATCCGACGTAAATTGGATTTGTATAAGATAAACCACATTTTTGTGTTTACCTCCCAAAACCCCCTCCCTGCCTATGCAAATCTCTGTTTATCAAAGAACATCTGTGCCAAATTTAGTAAACATCCGACTCAAATTAAGGATTTGTATTAGGAAATATCCTATGGGGTAAAAATCCTATGGGGTTTTTGTGCAGATTGAAGAAGAATGCCTCTCCCCTATGTGAATTCTCAAGAATCAAAAGATCTCTGTGACAAATTTGGGAAAACATCCGAAGTAAACTACGTCTTTATTTCTCCACTATACGACCATACACGGGAAAAACCAACATGATCTTGTAAACAGAGCCAAGATTCGTCTGAAAAAAAAACTGCAAAAAATGAGCTGTTATTTTTACTGTATAATACTGGCATCCGAGGTTCCAATTTAAAACTGTAAAATGCACAGTAATAAACTGTAAAACATTCTCAGCGGGCTACGATTTCACCTCCTTCAAAGTCAAAAACATACTAGTCTGCATGTTCCCTTCATATGCAGTTTGTGTGAGAGACACCTGCTCAACTCAATTTATTTAATCAAACTCATCGTAGGTGGCACAGTACTGGTGGCACATTATATTAATGCGTTAGAAATAATGATTGGCATGTCACAGAATCGTTTTGCCGTGTAAATTTCAGTGTGTAGCACACGTTGCTTTCCTGGTGTAGCAATTTTGTGTGTACGTACCATGTTTCATTGTATAATGCATGTAGTTGTTCAATAATGGCTACAAATACTATAACTCCTTTCAAAGTAAATAATGATAATTATTAAATAAAGCTTTGTTTTTTCTGCATTAGCATCTCTAAAGACAATTTTTATATCAATAAATATTAAATTCATATATATACATACAGCATGTGAAAGTAATACTCAGTGATAGGAGATTTAAAAAATATAAAGTAATCCTAACCCCTAATTTTGCACTGTATTATCTAATACCAACTAACATGAAAATTACATGCAACTCGAATTCCAGCAACTAATCAAACTAATTCAAAGAAATTAAACAATCCTTAGATAAAATATTTCCCGTGTTCCCTCTACTTATTCTTAGATGCGAGAAAAGTCCAAAGACAACGATACAATCACCCTCTAATAAAACAAAAGAGATTCGCGCTGATTATTTAGTAAAATAACGCTAACTGATAAGAAGTACTAATTAAAAGTACACCTCTGGGACAGACGGCTGGAAAAGGCAAGGAAAGCGACGCTAGATAATGAAAGAAGGGAACTGAGAAACTTTTAAAGTAATTTGACGAGTGACAGAAAGCGGACGAGTGGCACATTCGTTCTTTAAATATTTGATTTGTTTCACAGGATTACAATTTTGCCTCCATTTCCAGTCTGTTTCATTAATTTACTGTTGCGTCACGAAATTTTGACGAAGATGTTCATTCGTGACAGTCTAACATTATAATCTTGTAAAAAGTGGAATGATTGATGATTTACGTGCTAATTTTAAGGCGAATGTTTATATGCTATATTGCACTGCTGAAAATTTTGAGTGTTATCAAGAAATCATATATTTATTTTTTTTTCATACCTTTCAGTGCAAATCAAGCTAATAGAAATAGTCTTTAAACTTAAAAGAAGCTTTCTTTTATAGTTTATTCCATAATGTAGTTAGAAGTTCTAACTTACCTATTTCGATAAAAACATTAAAAATATTTGAACTAACTTTTTTTTAAAAAAAAAACGAACGTAGATAGAAATAATTTCTTTAGGGTGCTGCATCTCAAATTTAAATATTGCTGTAGACAGGTTGAAAATGAGAATTTTTCCAAGCGCGAAGAAAATATCGTTATAGACAGGTTTGCTGTTATAGACACTATTCTTATACAGAAGTTTCATTGTACTCATAAATATATTCAGGTGGATCTGTGTTCAGCCCGGATATACATTTGTGACAAATACTTTAAATACTAGAATTCCAACGAGAAGAGAATAATATGCCGCAGGGAAAGTTTTGAAAGATACGCACATAGATAAAGAGCACGCATAAATTTCAAACATTTTAGGAAATCCATTCCCTTTGCTCTGAACGGCTTTGTAGGATAAAGTATTGAGATTATGACTGGACACGAAATTCTAGTAACATAGATTAAACACCATTGCGAAACTTGCCATCCAGCTTTGTGGACATCGGAGTAAAATTTTTAATAGAAATCTTTGTAAAGTTAGGTTGGAATATTCAAAGATGAAGTTTCATGAGCGGCAAAGAACTGAGTCAGTTGGGTAAAGGATTAAGAATTTACTCCTATGTTTTGCGATATTGTATAATTTTCTAATGAATGTGTGTTGTTTTAAATGGTAGTATAAATAATTGCAACTCACTTGCTATTTTGATCTTGTTCAACTGTTGTTTCATTTACGTAATACGTACATTGTAGCACTTTTTAGTTAGATTATTTTAGTTATAAAAAGAGTGAAAGTTTTTTTTTTTTTTTTTTGCAAGGTAAAATAGCTACTGTTCTGTAATACATTCTTTTTCATTTATTTATTTATTTTTATATTATACGCGTAATTATCAGATTTTTTCCCACTTTTAAGTTTCTATATTTTTCTACAAGTAGATTATTTTACCGAAATCAGTGAAAAGCTAGTGTCCAATGCAAATTTTTTCGAAAGTTAATTATTATTAACATATTTATTTAAAACATTGTTCTTATTTTTGCCTCATGTATGATTTTTTTTTAGATATTCCGTAACGATTTAGAATAAACTAAATGCAAAAATGAATTTTAAAAAGAACTCTATTTGCATTAACTTGTCTTTAAATTTCTAAGTCTTGAAGCTTTACAATAAGACTAACTGTAATAAGTTCTTTTGTTTGAGCTTATATGCAATTTCTTTCTTAAAGTTTTCAAAAATTTTTCAGCCAAGCTCCCTTCATGGTTCAGAATACATTTATCCCAAACATTAAAAAGATGTATCACCAATAAATATGAAGACGATAATGTAGAAGACAATTAAGAGGAATTAATCTTGCTTTCCAAACTTGTAGATTTATCAACTTAATCGTTACAATAACTTCAATGGTCTAAGCAGGAAGCTAATTATTCCATAGAGTATTCACTTACAATTAACATTTCGTACACTCGAGCTAATTTCTGAGCATACGTTAGCAGTCAGACTGTTTCTGCTCTTCTATTTTCAAATTCAGTTTAATTAAGGCTAATTTCTGGGATTTTGGAGAAATTAAATGAACCGAAATGTCTAGTGTTTATCCTTCAGAAACAACGGTATTTTGATGAAGTTTAGCTTTTGATGAAACGGAACATCACGAACCAAAATTAGCATAAGTAAGTGTTTGTTTCAACAGTCATGTACCCTTAATTATTTTTCTAAGTTACATAATATTTCTTTCGCGCTTAAAAACTGTACGAAGAAACTTTTCAACGGTGTAAGATTTTCTTAAGACTAGTGAATAGTACTGGACATAATCGGGGTATTTATTTTTGTAATCAGCATATGTAAATACCTTATATGTACGCGAAATTTATTTAAAATAATATATCAAGTAATGATGTATTTCTTTATTAATAAACGGTGTGTTAATTAAACAAATAAAATATGATTTTTAATCATATTTTCAAAAAAGAATTTAGGCAAAATAAGTACTATTTTTTTGCTCAAATGTTTTGAGAAATGCTTAAATATTAAAATAAGGGAAACTAAAACTATTGATTCCTTATAATCTTGGAAATGCTGACTAACAAAAGGAAGAAAATAATCAACACATGCATAAATAAGAAAAAATACATTGTAATTAAAAGCAGCACATATAGTCTTCTTTTTTGTTATGGTTTTTTTGTCCCTTTTTCTTTTTTACATTTAATCAGTTGTTTCATTGTCTAGTGAGTTCGGATAATTAATTAGTGAAAGCTTCTTTGAGGCTATTATATATTTTACGGTACGATAAACTCATTTTAAAGAGCGAAATTTTGGCGAATTATTTTGTTACTCACAGTTTCTGTTTTTAATCCTGCATTTTTAATCTTTTTTCTAAATAAAAGTGCAACCTTTCGTACTTTATAGCTCATTTACTACTCAATAAAAATCTTCTTTATAGCTCCAAATCAACAGCTTACGATAAATAAGCAATTTCTTTACATAAAGTGCGTAATGATTTTCTTTGCCTTTCATTTCTTTGTTTTTTTTTTTTTTTTTTTTTTTTTTTTTGAGGGGGGGGGGGAATATTTGTACCATTGAATGGCATTTCTAAAAACTAAACCTTCATTAAGTATTAGTATTGAGTTATTAACCGAAAAGGTAATTCTACAGCAAAACTACCCCTTTCTTTTTAAACAATGATACATTGCTTTTTATTTTCATTTTGAACCTCAGATGTCGTGTAGTTCCTTTTTCAGATTGGAATCAAAATCTACTATAGGGTGCGTCCCGGTGACACTACCGCAGACATGAATTGGTCCCTGCTCCTTCCGGTGAGCTCCCCCATGTCCTGCATACACACACACGACCGCGTGCACACACACTCACACGTGCCTACACATACGCACATACACAAGCAGCACACACACATATGTCGCAATTTGTCATTGCGAACAACATAATTTGAATTTGTGAATTTACAATTTAAATTAAGTGGATTTTTTTTTTCTTTAATTTAATGAAATGATGAACAGATTTATCGATAGTACCAATTAATCTGCCACTTCGCTGATTATTTACAATTGGTAAAATTGGGCCAATTAATTGGCGAAATTTTTTTTTATATATTTTTATGTTTACCTTAAACGAGAAACTGATAAAAAAATCTTCAAGCAGCAAATAAATGTAATTTTCTGCCAACACAAAAATACAAAGTTTTAACATTTTTTATGTCTCGATATTTTTCTGCTTTAACACAGTGCTTTTCAATAATGTTATAATTTTCATAATGAATAAAAGTCTTGGATTAAATGGCCAGCAATAGTTTTAAAAAACGAAACATTCCATAAAAAGTGCAACCTACATTATCCTGCTTGCTGCAGTCTCCTCCGTAATGTTTTTAAATTTTCTTGTCTAGTGAACATAATGTAACTTTATAAGCAACAATATGGAAATTGGCTCAAAAAAATTGATGAAATTTTAAAATTATTTTGGAAAAATTAGGAAAATAAAGAAAAGTAAATCATTTCTTAGAAAAAAATTAGTAACTATTTTTAAGATTGAAATTGCAAAAGGAAAATAAGAGAAGAAGAAATTAATAATATTAAAAATAATAATCATACTCACTAATCTGCTCAGCCGATTAACCGGTAAACGGTAATCAGCCTATTTGCTTATCAGCGCACCCCTAGTTTAATGTATTTAACAAACCCCTTCACGCTCAAAATAGCACTGCAATTGAATTCAAAACTGTGCCTTAATACGTGTCCCTCTTGGTTATTTCTCAAAACACTGTTTACAAAGTTTTATGAAGAGTTTTCTGTTATAAAGGAACTACATTCAATGATTCTTTACATTGCTTGAAAACACAATTGGAATCCAGCACCTAAAAGAATTTTCTTAGAGGTATCTTATTTACAGTCAAGAACAATTCAATAAATTTTATTCATGCATTTACAAAAGAATTTACAGCTACGAAAATAAGAAAAATGTGAAGAAAAAAAATTAGTACACTCAACAAATTATTTATAATCCTTTACTTGCGTATAAATAACTGCTAAGCAAAGTTTCGCCTGAAGGCAGAATTCATAAATATTGCCAATTAATTTCCATTTTTCAACAAAAAAAATATTTTTTAATTTTTGCCTAAAGCATTGCAGTAAGCGTGAAATAAAAAGTTTTAATTCCTTCAATGTAAAATTAATTGCTGTAATTATTAATTTGAATGGAGACTTATAAAAGTAACTTCTACACTTTATTCTTTCAATTTCTGAGAAATGTGAGAATTTTTAAAAACGACGTGTCGCTTTCATTATGCTGTAAGTCACTGAGGAATATAGATACGATGATTTTATAAATGGATCAAGAAAAAATGACATTTTCCGCATAATGATATAAAAATTTTAAAATAATGAAAGAATTAATATGACATGCTTCACAATCGTGGAAACAGGGGAAAATATTTAATAAGAGTAAATAAATGATGTTAATTTGTCTTGAAAACCTAGAGTTTCTAAAAATGAAATTATAAGTTCATTACATAAGAGCAATTTGAAAATTTTAAAAGTATTTTTAATTGCACTGTTTTCAAATTTTTAGCAGTTTAAAAAGAGATTCCAGCTTATTATTAACAGTGCAGCTTAAAAATAGGAAATGTATTCGAAAAAATGGATTCATGTTGTGTTTAAAACAACAACAAGCTCCCTGCATAAAAGGTTTCAATTCCAATTTGCTGCTAGTAGAGCGAAGTATATCAATTTGTAAAAATAAAAGTAAAAATACAACGTTGAAAAGCATAAGTGCGCAGAAATACTGCATACACTTGTTTTGGTGTAACAAGGAAAGCCTTTTTCAAAACAAAAAAATTGAGCTTATGGATGGAAAGACATCCAACAAAAGCTGTATCAATTTGTGTTTTAAGTTCTTATAATTCTTCAGTAAAAGCTTGTCATTTGCAGTACAAACATATTGAATGTATATGAATGCTTTCTTTCCGCTATTCCGGTAGAATTGTTTTCAAAAAGAGTGCAACCAGCATCAAAACCCTAAAATGCAATTTACCAAAAGAAACTAATCATAGAAGAAGTGGTCTAAAAACGGGCTTGGGTTCAAATACCGGAATCTGCTGAAAATGGAGGAAGGGGGCAGTACAAGGTCCCAAAAATGTCCCTCAGTGGAAGAATAGGAAGGTGCAAAATAATAGTGAGCAAATGGCATTGACTTGAGTCATGTGCTTCTGCCAGAGCTAATTTACAAGAAAAACATAATTTTCAGAAACTGAAAACTTTTTATGGTATGTAAAACTGAATTCCTAACTTTTAAACTTATACAGTAAAGTAAACGGCTTCTACCTGATACCAGAGCAAATGACACGAGCTTCTTATTGGTCACTTGTTTTGAAATTGTTTAGAAGAATGTGAAGAAGCTAACACAGTCAGAAATAACTGCAAGCATGTACCATCTATGCACCATCTATTTAAACGTTTTCAGAAGACACGGCACTTTAAATAGATGGTGCATATCTAATGCACCATCGATTTAAAGTGCTGTGTCTTCTAAAAACGGGAGACCGCAGATGGTCTAAAAGCGGGATAGCCGGTGTTTGGACTAACAAAGGTAGCTTATTTTTAGAATATGCATTTTTTTATTATTTATAATCATGGTTTAAATTAATATCCTAAATAGGTTATTGTAATGCATAGAAAAGTGAAGACATGTGGTTACGTCTTTCTCTTTGAATCTTTTCAAGGTGTCAAGAACCTGAGACAAACATGAAATCATTAAGAAAGAAAAAAACTTGAATGCAGTATGCAGAAGCAATATGTTAATTTTGAGGGCAAGAAAATATTTCAATATTTCTAGGACTACTCTTCAAACTACTGTGCCAAAAAGAAAAAAAATGAAGCAGCACAAACCGCTCAAGTCAAGCTCAATTTCTTTTTTATGCGTCCTCAAAGAAGTTAGGCTGCTGACTTCTGAATTAGCACTTTCCAATAAGCTAGAGAAACCATTGGAAAGCTCTCAGGAATCTAGTATGGCATGGCCTGATTTGTTAACGAAAAGACACAAAAATCGTTTGTCTCTAGGAAAGTCATGAAAAACCCAGAAATTTTCTGGAACCTTGACTTTAAGAAAGAAAATGTTGAACACTGTAATATTATTTAAAAGCTTTATCACAAATTAAAATTTTCTTCAGGAAGAGTTTTCAACGTTGACAAAATAGGGCTCCGGAACAAATCCTTTGAACTATTCAAGGAAAGGATTTAAAGAAAAAAGAGGCTTTTTTGAAACATCACTGTTCATTCTAACTTTAAAGGCCTCTATAAAATTAGCTGTCTTGTTGATTATTGGTCAAATTAGGGATGCATGCAACTCCTAAATTCAACTCAAAAGTTGAACATAGCTTTTAAAGGCATTTTTTTTCTTTTCGATACTGTATGTGCAGACTAAAAGATTGATTTGTAGTGCAAATAAAAATCAATTATTACGTACCCATTTTCTCTCAATGTTGCTTTTAAAAAATAATTAATTGAGAGTAATTAAGCCAATTAATTACCTATAAATTGTGTATAATATAGATAAATAATGCAGTTAAGAACTAATAGCGACCAAAACAACGTACCTTATGGTAGAATTTTCTTCCAAATGCACTTTATGTCATGTAAAATGAGAAAAAGCCTTTCACTATTTTTTACAAGAACATAGGGAACAGCGAAAAGGAAAAAAAAACGAAATATTTCCAAGTTGAATGCCTGGAAATGTAACGCTGAAAATCTGCACATACAGCAGTCATAATTACTATATTACTTTTATTTGATTTGCTACTTTCGTTGAAATGAATGATAACACATGGTTTTTATTTTTTGCTCTGTCTTGAAGAAATTCTGTTTTCATGCTTCTTGGGTACGAGCTGTTTTAGTGTTGCTTTTTTTTTCTTTTCTCTTTTTTCTGCAATGAAAAAAAGGCGCAAAGATTTCAACAATCGTGATTAAAAAATGAAAGCTCATTACATGCCTCATTAATAACCTGAAAAAATGACATCGTTAAAAAAAATTTTCGTTATTGAATTTTGCGATGTTATCTCTAAAAATCATTTCTGTTAAAAGTTTCTTTTCCTATTTTTTCCCTTAAACAATGATGTGGAAATTACAAGCTCAGAACATATATTTTTCGTTTAGACTTTATTTTTTTGATATTATTCTTAATTTTATTATTATTTTTATTTATTTATTTATTTCTTTTTTGCTCGAGCAATTTTTAAAAATCATATGTTAAAATAATTTGAATAATTGCCACTTAAATAATTGCGAAGTATTTATAGTGTATAAAGTTTCAGTGTTTTATTCATGAACGCATATAAAAATGTGAAACTCGTTTTATATGTATACAAAACGAGGGGCCGCTTTTGTCTATGATTTAAAACAAAATAGAGTTTGGCATCTTAAACTCCAACTATCAGGGCACTTTCAGGCTCTTCAAAATTTGTTGAGAGCTATTTAAAAATATTAATTATAAACGTGTAAAATATGTGTTCCAAACATTTCCAACCCTTCAGTTGACTGGTGCAAACGGTGGACGAGTAAAAATGTCCTCTCTCCTTCTGCCCAAGCTGAGAAACTCTGTAAGTGTCACTCGGTAAAACCTCAGTCACTATTAATGATCTCACACTCTCTATTAATGATCTTAACACTCAATGTTATTATTTTTAGCTGTAATTAAAATGTATGTGTTGTGTTATTAAATTTTTTTAGTTATTGCATACACTAATATTGTTTATTATCCCTTTTTATGATTATCTGCGGTTACCGAAGAACCTTATTCCACAAATAATCCTGAGTTTACTGTATAGTAAGACAAAAAAAACAATTCAGAAAGAATGATGAACTTCTTAAAGAAATAAGCGATATGTCTAATCGTTTCTGAAATGAGATGTATTTTGAAAACTGGTATAAGTTAGCTAACTCGAAAGATATTTAAGCTTTTTTATCCGTGTATTTATATAATAGAATGTGCAATTCCTGTAAAAGCTTCACTCTAAAAATTATTTTACAATTTGGTCAGAAGAAATTAATATACATAGATATTTTTTTAGATCTCTAAAGTAGAGTTGTTTTAATAGTAAGAAGTTTTGAATCAAGTGCTAATTAAGAATAGTATACAAAAAACACTACTTTAAGCCTTTATTTTGTTTCAGAGTCAACTTATATTAAAATAGTTGTTACTAATGAAAAAAGGAAATATTTTTTAATCTCAAAACTGTGACTTAGAATCTTATTTCCCACTTCTATTTTAACTCATTACTTTGCATTTGAAAATAAATCCTGGAATAAAGAAATTTACTTTATCGTGAAAAGAAATTAATTAAGAGTTGAGGGAAAGCTAATTAAACTTTTCCTTCGCTTAAAGCTGAAACAAGAAAATTTGCACATACCAAGTTTGATTTTAGAGATCTATTTAGGAAGTTTTTCAGAGTTCATTCTAGGATTGGGTTTTCTGCGTATGTCGTGAATTTTACATCATACCTATTAAATACTTGGTGCAATTCAGTAAAATTTTAAGTTTGTAAGTTACGTATTACATATATAATAAACTATTATAAAATTATTTTTAAAATTTTAGTTGTTGAAAGCAAAAACGTCAAACTTATATGATTTAACAGGCAGTATTTTTGCAGATAAAATCAGAAATTAAATGATCCTGCTGAATAAAACCAACAATCTTCAATTACTAACTAAATCTGTACCTTAAAGCCAGACTCTAAAAAAAGTGACTGAAACTTAAAATAATGTTTCAGTGGAAGTTTTATCATAAAAATACATCGTTTCTTTTATGAACTGTAATTTTCAAAACAAATTTTTAATTTCTTCACTTTAAAAAAGTAAGTTAACTCTTTCATTTTGTCTCACATTATTTTCAGTGTTTATTTTTCTTTTATCTCCCTCTTTTCTTGACTTTTTCTTTTGTACGAGATATTCTGCGCACTTGCTATTATTTCTGCGTATATTCTGAATCTAATTTTACTTTAAAAGCTTAAATGCGGTAATTATGAATAATTATTCCTCAAATTAAATCTAACTTAAGAATATTATCTAGAAAAGGTACTTATATGAATGTATTTAGAATTATTTTTCTCTTTTATTTGGTCAGCTTTATAATACAATTATATTAAACATTACAATTACTTAGCAGCAGTTTTGATTTAATGCACAATTTTGTTCAATTGTTATTTCTTTGATGATTTATAGTCAAAGATTGTTTTCATGATAACTTTTAAATCACCACGCTTTACAAATGTTATTTTGAATGATGTTTGGTATGAATAAAATATTTCAAAATTTTTGTGTAAATTTGAAATCTTTAAATATTAGACCACAGAGTAATCAACTAAAGCCCTTCGACATTCGAAAAAGAAGAAAAAAGGTTTCAGAAACTATTTTAAAACTATTTTGCCATTCCTTGCTTGTGAAAACTTCGTGCTGAAAAACATTTTTTTTTCTTTCCTTTCTGATAGTCATCAAAAGCGCAGTGTATCAATTATGAAAGCCAGCAGCGGTATCAGATTTCATGCACAACAGAAAAAAAAATCATGTTCAGTAGTGCTATACTTCTAACACATGAAGGTTAAAATGCAGTATTATGCATGTAATTCTTCAAAGAAACTTAAATATTCCTCTTACAAAGCTTTTATTCACAAAATTTCTCAATAAAAGCTTAACAAATGATGTGTTTACCTTAACAAGTAAGTCTTCCCTTTTATCCTATTATCAAACAAGACAAGAACTCTGTTCACAATAGTTTTCATCCAGCCCACACATATGCTATTCCGACTGATAACAATCAAACGTAGCTAGCTAATTTTCTACGAATTTCATTAGCTCTCTGTTTGCTTTCTACGCTTACAAAGATACGTTTCCTCAACTTGTTTCGTCCTCAGTCCTCACATTATGTTAAAATAAAGCTGATAAGTTTCAATATTTTGTCATTTAGTTTATTTTCTGCCATCGACGATGCATGTAGTCATATCTTTTTTGGTATGTAAAATACTGAGTTTTTTGCATTGCATTGTAAGTCATTTTAATGACCTCTTGCATGAATTTCTTTTAATTTAAGTTTCTTCAATTTTGCTATTTGATATATGTTATATTTTTTATTTTAAGTTTTAATATTAAAAAATATATATATTTAAAATTAAAAAAATATTGTGAATTAACATAAAATACTAGGATTTAAAAACAAAAATTGTATCACAATGCTAATAAGATATTCATTGGTTGTATAAAATCAATTAGGAAAAATTATGTTCCTCTAGTATCTAATGTTTTCGCCTAAAATCTGCTACAAACGTAATCAAAATTTTAAATGCGTAAAATCAGTTCTAAACAGTAGTTCAAGCTATGAGAAATTTCCCACAGCATTAGAATTATGATTATCAAAATTTTTATCTCCAAAGTAGCAAAGTACTTGAGTAGGAGATATCATCTGAAAGATTAGAGATATTACGGAGGAAGGCAAGGATTAAATCCAGAATCAGTAGAAAATTTTAAGGCCACTCTTTTGAGCCCATTTCAGCTGCTAAGCAGCTTTTGATATGTGGAATGAAAGATAAGCCGGCAACATTAGGGATAGACCCTAACCAGTATGCTCTGAAAGTTTAATCGTGACTAGTGAAGAATTTTCGAAACAGAAACTTGAAACCACAATAAAGGTGAAACTATTCATTGTAGTGACCATGGATATTAAGTTGTGTACTCGTATTTATTGTTTCTTTGTAAGACTTATAAGAGTATTTTTCATAAATAATATCACACTTTGAGGCTGAGGGGCCTTTGGGAAATTGAGGCAGTTTGTAAGAGAGAGATGGGAGGGGATAACAAGAGTGCTACGCCTCACATTTTGATAACAGCATGTTTATGAAAATAGCGTGACATGTTTGTAAGACGTATAAGAGGTTGTCCATAAATAATACCGCGCTTCGAGGGGGAGAAGCTTTCGGAGAATTGTGACAGTATGTGAGAAAGAGGAGGGAGGGGATAACAAGAGTGTGACATCACACAATTTAATAACAGTGTGTTTATGGAAATAGAGTGATATGTAGAAAGGGGAGGGGGGCGATGTGAACTGGACACTTAGATACAAAGGAGGAAGGATCAATAAGGTTGAAACAGAGTGACCTCACTTATGGACATTATAAAATCATTTTTCAACTTGTGAATATCTTGCAGTTAAAAATATGTTTATAATTTAGTATAACATAATTTTAAAGTGAGGTTTATGGGCTATTTTTTTCGCATAGTTCCATACAAAGCACTGAAGAAACCCATCTTCAAACTACTGCCAACTTAAAAGCCCTTTAGTAATTACTGCTTCCTTTTTGTTTGTTTCTAAAACGTAAACCTTTTTGCGTATCTACACTGCTCGACATTGAAAATGCAACACCAAGAAGGAGTGGTCAGAAATTCATGCAAATTTTACCGTAGACGCACGTCACTGAGTTATGCAAATGATATGAAATGCGCAGCTCTCCGACGCACGTGAAGTAAGATATAAGAGAATGAAGTTGAAAAGTGGGCTATGTTCATGTTGGTTTTTCTGCCAGACTAATTATCGGAGAAATTTGGTTTTTGTCTCGAAGGATACGTGTGATAGGAGGAAATGCCACGCCGTCCTCAACGAAGACACTTCCAGCATATAGACGACTTTACAAGGGGTATGGTGATCGGACTGAGAAGGGGAGGTTGGTCCATACGTCAAATTGCAGCTGATACTCACATGGATGCAAGCACTGTGCATCGGCTGTGTCGGAGATGGTTGGAAAGAGGAAATGTAGCCACACTGAGGGGTGCAGGTGCAGCCAGAGTGACGACAGACCGCTTGGATCGACGGATTCACCGACAAGCTGTGGCGGACCCGCAAGTCACTTGTACGTCGATTCTGCAGCACGTGCAAGGTACCTTGGATGTTCCTGTGTCGACCAGAACCATTTCCCGTCGACTGGTTGCACGTGGCCTGCAATCACGGCGCCCGCTAAGAAGACTGCCATTGACCTCACAGCACAGACTCCAACGTTTGGAATGGTGCCGGACCAGAACGACGTGGATGGCAGAATGGCAAACCGTAGTGTTCTCAGATGAATCCCGCTTCTGTTTGTCCAGCGATAGTCATCGCATACGTGTGTAGCGTCGACGTGGAGAAAGATCGAATCCGGCAGTAACTGTGGAACGCCCCACAGCGCGACAACGTGGCATAATGGTTTGGGGCGCTATTGCATACAATTCCGTATCACCTCTAGTTCGTATTCGGGGCACTATGACGGCCCAACGATATGTAGATAATGTACTGCGGCCGGTGGCAATCCCCTACCTTCAGGGTCTGCCAAATGCAATTTTTCAACAGGATAACGCCCGGTCTCACAGTGCTCGAATCAGCCAACATGCTCTACGAGGTGTACAGATGCTTTCCTGGCCACCATACTCTCCTGACTTGTCACCAATCGAACATGTGTGGGACGTGATTGGACGCCGTTTGCAGAACCTGTCACTGCCTCGTTCAGAGGACGAACTGTGGCAAATGGTTGAAAGGGAATGGAGTGCCATCCCTCAGGACACCATCCGCAGGCTTATTGACTCCATGCCTAGACGTGTTTCTTCGTGCATCGCTGTCCGCGGTGGTCCTACTTCTTACTGAGCCGACGCCGTCCTCGCTCTAAATTTTGCTTATTTATTTTGAAATAAATATCACTTATTGTTCCATGCTGTCTCTGTCTTCTTACCAAATTTCATCAATTTCTGACCACTCCTTCTTGGTGTTGCCATTTTCAATGTCGAGCAGTGTATATGCACTGAAATGCATATTATCCTAACCCAATAAACTATATCCTATACTTGTATACTTATCCTATCAGTAAACCCTTGTACAGTAGCGTCCATAGACTTAGAAGCGTCCCCACCCCTGCATGACTTGTAGGGACGCCCCCCTCCCCCTCCCCTTCACCTCCCAACTGCTATGAAACTTTTAAAAATATTTTCCGCGTGAAACTCCTAATGCTACTTTCCGGGATCGAGCACCCGTAAACCTCCTGCATCTCCCCCCAGCACCACGAGGTTTGCGGGGGTACTGTGTACGCCACTGCCTTTATTTTTCCAGGAGCCCACGTAACATCGAAACACACGTTGCAATTTTCATTACAAATGTTTCAAATTGCATTACAACTTTCATTGCATTTACACTGTAGCTATTCATTTGCGCTCTCGATGAACATATTACCGATTTAAAAACTTTTTATTTTAAATAAAATTCAACTTGGTTAACGAGTGCTTCTCCTACACATATTTAAAAAACCGCATTTTATCAAATGAAAAAGTTCCAGCTTACGAAAAAGAAATGTTATCAACAAAAATCCTAAGGATACTTTCCGAGTGGCATACACCTGAACACCGGATGTAGAAAAATCTATATGGGTCATTTTCACCATATGCTTACATTTCAGAATTTTTAAGTAATTTTTTTTTAACTTGCTATTTTCTTTTAGAATCACTAACAGATGTTTTGTCACATATTTTAGGTGTGTGAAAAAGTAATTGGTTGTACACTTTGATGCAAAATTAAGTATTAAAAAGCTGTCGTAAAACTTTAAGTTGCAAGACAAATTGTCGTACATTACCATACAAAATCAATATGAAATCTCACTTTTAAACTATATCATAGCGCCTAAAACCAATTTGATTTGAAATTATTGGGGTCCCTGAAGCTTAAAATGATGTTTGAGATTATTAAAATAAGGATCAAAAACTGTATGGTAACGGATTTGACATTTGGTAACGGATTTGACCAGTAACGGACTTGACATTTCAACCAAAATGTCAAATTATGGCTAGGTTGTCGAATTTGAAAATTGAACAACCACATGCATTATCTTAGAGTTGTATAATGAACAATATTTCGCGGTAAAAGTTCAGAAAAAGTAAAAATTAATACTGAAATCTTAGGTATTAGACTTGACAAAGAATAAAAATA
>JAXGGA010013976.1:0-33471 GCA_038373865.1 Uloborus plumipes
AATTTATTTTTTAAAGATGAGTAGTATACGTAGTAGTCTGATTAATTTTAAAATGAAGGTAAAATGATAGATCGAAACTTTTTTTACTTATTTGCTTAAAGCTGTGTTGGATTTTCTGTTGAATTTTACGATAACATAAGCTTTGATTAACGATAACATAAGCATAAATTTAAAAAGCAACTAATAACGTTTCGCATACTTCTATTGCAAACTAATTAAAAAGTTTTGCAAGAAAGCTCTGAAAATTTTCATTCTTCACGGTTTATAATTTTAACGTTTATATTAACAATTTCTTATTGTTCAAGAAATAGAAAATATAAAGAAATAGATAAAGAATTTTATTTATTTTTATTTTAGGGTAGCATAAAGACCTTAATTACTTTCAAAGCAATTCAATTATACTTGAAAATATTTCATAAGCGTTTTCGTCCACGTTTTCTCTTGTTTTAAATTAGTAGTGCATTACCAATTTTCATTAAAAATCGCTATGAACAAACAACTAAAACCCATCTTAAATGACTATGATTCTGGAAAATATTTGAGGTAACACGTAATGTTTTTTAAAAATAAAATTATACATGAAAGAAAGGAAAAAAGATCGTAATTATAATTTTTCAGTTCTTTTAAAAAACGCTAAACAGTATGATTTTGCATGATATGTTTTTATAACGATGTAAAACCTTTTTTTTTAATTATGCATCTTAAACTTCAGCAAAAGTAATAGTAGTAGAATAATAATAAGTTACTTTATTTTACTTATTTATTATTTTTTTAAAGTGAAGATTGAAAGCAAATTTAAAAACAGAAATCAGCAAATATTTGAGGGTTTTTTTTTTTTTTAGTTTTAGAACGAAAAAATGAAAGATTTCTCAATGTTTGGTCTTTAATTGCTTTGGTTTGCTAGAACAGGGATCTGCAACCTGCTGCCACCGGGTGCATTCGACCGGCGAATAGATTTTGTTCGGAAGGCAGGAAGCTTACAAACTGAAAGGGGAAAAAACATGTTTTTTATGTGAAAATTTATATCTCTTTATGCATTTGGTAAGAAAACTACGCCGATAAACTTTCAGAACCCAGCACTAAGAGCTTAGTTAAAAAAAAAAAAAAATAATAATCGTGAATCCATTTGCATCTCAGAAACATAACGAGTAAACGATGACATAACTTGTACTGTCTGATTTTCTTATGTAAAACCTTCCGCGTATTTACGCATGCGCCAGGTGCTCCCTGATCTTACTAAAATAGGAGTGATAGGTAAGATAACCATACGAGAAAGAAGAATAAAAAGCATTTTGAACCGTATCAAACAACATGGAACGACGCTAATTTCAAATACGTAGTTTAACTGAACATGTCAAAAGGATATGGGGCATTTCACGGTATTTGTGACATAGGGGTGTCCGTAGCAAAACGTTTTAAAAGTTTAAAATTTTTATATACTGTCGGCCCCGCTTAAACGAATACTGTCGGTTCCAAGAAATATTATTCGATTAAATGGGTTATTCAATTAAGCGGGGATCTTTAACATTATGTCTATGGCATCGGTTCCAAGAAGTTTTATTCGTATAAGCGGGGTATTCGTTTATCCGTTACCGGATTAAGCGGGGGCGACAGTATATTGAAAAAGTACATTCTAAAGTATATGAATATCATATTGTTTTTATAGTTCACTTTATATTATGTTTGTAATTACACTCTGAACATTGAAAATGCAATTTTCACACTGTTACGGACTCTACATTAAATTTTTCTTTAAAAACTAAACTTTTATTCCAATTATTGTTACGGACTCTACAGTCATCATTTTCACAATTCATAATTTTTTATAGAACGCACTTTTTGATTAAAATTGTTAGCTATATTAAAGGTGAGCCTTTACTTTATCTGTCACAAGTACCAGTTTTGGCTGAAAAATCGGTTTAAGCAAGATTTAAAGAAAAATTCAATGTAGAATCCGTAACAGCGAAAATTGCATTTTCAATGTTCCGAGTGCAATTACAAACATAATATAAAGTGAACTATGGAAACAATATGATATTCATATACTTTAACCCTTCACTGCACGATTTTTTATATTTTTATGAAAAAAAATCATGTGACCTTTAAATAGCCTTGAGTTCAGGAAAAATGAAGAAAAAAAAATAAGCTTAAAAAATTTGCACCAAAAATGATGTTTTGACTGTTTGTTCCACATATTGCGCAAAGCACATAGTATATGCTTATACTGATAAGTGTAATAATCTACAATGTGTTTTGTGCCATAAATGGAATAAACAAATTTTAGCCGCTAAGTACAGCATATATATTTAAACATTTTTCGAACAAAGGAAATAATGATTAAGCACACTTCTTACTGTAATGCAGACGCTCTATTTTTCAAAAGCAAGAACTGTAATACCTAGACTAGTGCAACTGACTAGTGCATAAAAATCACACTAAACTGTTATAGCAATGTTCCAGAAGGGGCATAAAGCTCAGTTTAATTGCATTTAAATATCAGAGGAATATATGAGGTTTTTTGGTTTGTGCCAGATCAGGCACACCATGCAGTGAAGGGTTAGAATGTACTTTTTCAATATATGTAAAAATTTTAAACTTTTAAAAAGTTCGTTACGGACACCATTATGTCACAAATACCGTGAAATGCTCCATATAGCAAATGCAAGTTTTAAATTGAAAACTTCGGAAAGTTGTCACCTGAACCCATCTACCCTTTTTAAAGTGGAACAGTTCGCGAGTGCTAGGCGCGGTATCAAGGACGGACAGTATTAGGGGTTGAAGAAAATAAATACCTTTGTGCGAAAGATGTAGAGTTTAAATCCAACGTTAAAAATGCACAAATATACAGGTATACTGCAAAACTACATACAGTATACCTGTATATTTGTGCATTTTTAACGTTGGATTTAAACTCTACAATATTAGGGGTTCTTTCAGCCCATGGAAACGCAGTATTTTGCACCCGTGATATCTGTACCTTAGAATCAGACTAAAGTAAGTCCATTTTCGTCATTTTTCAGTAGCGGGGAAAAACGATTGTCGGATACATGCAAAGGATGGGACTCGTGCTCTTTTCACGCTGCTAAATAATTGTGAAGGAATTTGTTTTATAGAATACTGTTGAAATGGATCGGTGTGGAATAAGATTCTACATAACAATGAAGCAAAAAAGTGAAAATCGCCATTTTTGGACTTACGTCGTTCTGGTTCTGCGAGGTAAAGATATTATGGCTGGTGATTTTCTAGATTGCGTAACATGGCATATCCGTAAAAAAGAAATGATAATTAGAGTGCTTTTTTTAGATATGGTTATTATGGTGAATTTGCGATCTTGTCATAAAGGTTATATTTATAGTATACCGTTGTGGAATTCTTATTTCTTATCAATCTTTAATGATGGGAATTACTAATCAGGAGAATTTATAAATAGATGCAGTTTTGTTATTCAAGTTCATTTATATTTGTGCTTTTCCTGAAAAAAACGTGATTTTACACAAAACCAACTCTCTTTTTTTAAAGGAAAATCTGCTTCCGTTTTGCCTTGAATGAAAGCAAACTGTCGACGGTTTGTAATCATGACGGCGAAAACTAATCTCCAAACAAATATGAAAAACAACGAGCTAGACTTATCGTCGACAAGGTAGTCTGGGGAATGAAAGGAACTGGAATTTCGATCAAATGGGGATAATAAACCATCGTTATTCTTTAAAAAATTAACATTTTTGTCCCAAGAAGATAAATTTCCTGTGACAAACTAAAAACAAGTACATTTTCAATAACTTTAAAGTAAATAGACACATTGATAAAAACATAAAAAGAGCCTTACTTGTGCAAGCTATTAATAAACCACAATACCAGAGCAGAAGAAGAACAAATTCACAACCTCTGCGATCTACGAAAGCTGAACTCCGAATGCCGCCCTCCCACGGGTTAGAAATAGGAACACGCGCTCCCTACGCAATCCCACTTTCTCCCTCTGACGAAACCACTTTCCCCTACGTCTTCAAGGAAAACCAGTCAGACACAAGATGCTTAATGATAGAAAGAAAGAAAAAAACATACCACACACTCATTTTTAATAGACGTTAGAGAGAGGAAATAATTGGTAAAGTTAACACAATTGAGTAAGAGAGCTTTTTTTGATGCAGAATTATTTGGTGTTGGATACTTAATAGCTTTTTCGCAGACGTGTACTTGGTTTAACGATCTTTCGTGTGAGTCAGATTTAGATGTCTCTGTCTATACTTCCAAGGTTCTTAAAGCTACAGAGTTGACTTCTTGAAGCGCGCGAAGTTCTTCACTGAAGACAAATAAGGTTGTAATAACTAAGTGGGTATACTTAGTTGAAGCGTAAAGCTTGAGACTAAATATATTTGATAGTGGAAAGTAAACCCAAAAAGTTTATGGCAACTTTGAACCATTTGTTCCAAAACTGTAATCCTACTCCACTTCATTCTGTATACAGTAACATTAGATTATGTTCTTACACTTATCTTAACTAAATTACTACAGAAAGAAACAAGTTAAAAAAAAAAAAAAAAAAAAAACATAAAACTTTTTTGAAAAGTAAAATTATTTATTTTGAAATCCAAATAAGAAGACATTATGAAAATTGAATAAAACCTAAACGCACATGCAGACATTAAGTTTTGTAAACATTTCATTTAATTTGCTAATTAGTCATAAATAAGGTTATCTTTGATTATTTTTCCAACTAAGTTTCATTGCATTTTCCAGACTGAAATTTCGTATTTAAATATTTTTTAAAACAGAAGGGTCGATTTGCCTTCGATGTCGCACCCCGAACTTGCAGTATAATAAAGTAGGGGGAAAAGGACGGAGAGATCGGCTGTAAATGTAGTTTTATTACAATGATTTGAGCTCAGAGGAAAAGCACACTTACAGAACACATTCAGCTCTTCAGCTGCACCAGCTGCTTGAATTGAAGAGCGACGTGCACGGTTGTACTATGCAGGAGAGCCCGAAAGGAGTTCACTGGAGGTCACTGGGACCTCCTAAAAGTTCTCTTCATTCGACAAATTCGGACTGACGGTTCGGCAAATTCAGGAATAGTAATTGCATTTTTTCTTTTGCTTTTGTATATTGGGTCAATACGTTTTAATTTGTATATATGTATAGAACAATAATTTATAAATTATCCAATCAATCTTTTTGACTGTTCAAAATACATTCTCGTTGTTGTTCATCAAAGTTCAAATATTTGTCAATCATCTGAAGAAAAATTTGTGAATGCTAATTTTTTTTTTTTTTTTTTAAGTGATACCTTTTTTTTTTTCTTATGAAGTAATGGTATAAGGTCTGTGTTTATGCTCGTATTTTATCATTCGGCACATTCCGGAATTTCGTTCGGCAAATTCAGAATTTTCCCCCTCCCAAAAATTTAAGTGCGGGGAGCCCCTGATATTATGGTTGCAAATTTTCCATCTCAGGCGCTTGAGTCGGCGTCAGTAGTCTTCTGTTGAATAACGTCATGAAGAACAAATGCCAAAATATATTTCAAACGATGGTATATAAATAGGACTGCGACATCGATGTCGATGTTGTGGAAACTTCGCTGTTTTTGTAAGAACATCGATGTTTTTACCTTCGATGTTTGAGGGTCGATGTTTTTCCAACATCGATGTTTTGGGTTCGATGTTTGTTTTCGATGTCGATGTTTTAAATCCCAGCAAAGAAAGTCAAAGAAAAATGTACGATGAGCATACTTATAAAAAAGTTTTCATTTTTAATCAAAAGTTGCCATATTAACCTCATTGGGAAAAAAATTCTGTAATTATTATCAATGTTTTGTCTTTGATGTTTCTGAAACATCTCAAATTTGCTTTCGCGCTTTTTTCTTTTTTTTTTTTTTTTTAATTTTTGTCTTTTAATTATTGCTGTTTCGCGTTCAGTGGTTTTTTTTCTTCTTCTTTCGATGTCCTTTTTACATTTCAACAAAAAATAATAAAAATATGCGATAAAAAAAACTCATTTTTCTTTAACCACTAGTTGCGATATCTACCCAATTAAAAAAAGATTTTTTTTTTTTTTATAACTAACGATGATTTACCGTAAATGATTTTTAAACATCGTTGTTTTGTGTTTGATATTTTTTTCGGTGATGTTTTACATGTTAGCAACAAAAATGTTTCACAGAAATATGTGACAGAAAAAACTTACTCAGTTATCAACAGTTGCAGTATATATCTCGCTGAAAAAAGTTCTCATAACTAACAACGTTATTTTACGGTTGATGTTTTTTCAGGAAACAAAAGATGCATCTAATTGAGTGATATAAAGAGGCTCTTGTAATGGGGAGTAATTGAATGACAACTGTACTTTAAAATGTGTAAGAAATTAAAGAAAAAAGATAAATGTTTTGAAACATCGATGTTTGGAAACATCGATGTTTTTTGGTCGATGTATCAATACCATCGGTGTCTTTATTTTTAAACATCGATGTTTTGCCTTCGATGTCGCACCCCTAGTATATAACGGAACGCTGGTGTACAAAACTGATATTGAACGAAGCACTTAAATTGACATAAAAGCTTAGGAAAATAGGAAAAATTACTGAAAAGTGCAGGTAGATTTTCACTGATACTATAAAGCATGCGCGTATGTAGCATTTCACAAGAAGTGGAAGTCAAAAGGTATAAAACACAAAAGTGTTACTCGTTAACAAGGAAGGGCACTTTCCTGCATGTATGAAATGATTCGCTTTCAGATGCATTTGGTTCCATATATCAACCTTTTTAAGTTGTAGTGCTTTATAGAGGCGCCCCAACAATAAATTAAGGAGAGAACGGATAGAGTCTGTTTGCTGAATGAAATTCTTAACTTGCGGAATGCAAGTAAGAACAGAAGAATAGAAACAATCAGAACCATTTAAAAAATAATTATTGAAAAAAATAAAATAGTTGCAATATTACCATCTCCGAATTTGCGAAACAGCAAGACAGAATTTTCCGAATTTGCTTTTCTCCTCTCGCAGTAATCTCTTATCATGAACTAAATAGAGGTTAAAATATTGAAATTTTTTAAAAATTTTTCCTTTAATTTAATTTTCACATTTCGCTACAGTGTAATATTAAATCTACTCCAATTTTTATGTCTTGAGCTACTGGTTTGATACCCCCAAACCTGGGAGCCCTGGAGCTATGTCCATGTCTTAATTTAGTCCTGACGGTATGATGAATATTTAGCTGAAACAACATCTTATTCATTTACAAATAAGTTTTAATGACCTATTTTGCAATCAGATTATAGGTTTCTTGCCGATTAGTTTTACAGTTGTATTTTCTAAAAAAAAAATGTATAATAATATTGGTACTTCAAGTGTACAACAATTTTATTTTGCTACATATACATCGTTCTGCGAAATACGTACTACTGGTAAGTTGTTTATAAACTTTGGCAGCGTCTTGTATATAAATCTACTGGTTTTTCGTCGTTGCTTTCCAATTGTTTTGTTTCTAGAAGACGTTCTGAGTACTGCCCATTATTGAAATCCGTGCCTAGCACTCGGGAACCATCCTACTTAAAAAAGGGGAGATGGGTTGTTAGTAGGAACTTTCCGAACTTTTCAATTTAAAACTTGCATTTGCTATCTTTTTGACACATTCAACTAAACTATGTATTTGAAATTGAGCATAGTTCTACGATGTTTGATACGACTCAAAAAATGCATCTCATTATTCTTCCCCTTATTGTTATCTTACCTATCACCCCTATTTTGGTAAGATCAAAGAAGACCTGACGCATGCGTAAATGCGCGGAAGGTTTTAGCTAAGAAAATCAGGCAGAGTTTGGGCCACTTTAAACAAAACATAATACTTTTATTATGAGCCATACTTTAGAACTAATTGCTCTTAAACTGAATGCGAAAACAAAAAATGGTCGAAGATATTCTGTTGTGGACCTTTTCTTATGCATACAACCATAAAGTTTATTTGATAGCTTTAGCGAAGGAGGAAGTAATTGTAATATGTTTATTGAACGATATACTAACCGTGTTTTACGACCACAGCAAACACGATTCGCTCAAATGTTAGACAAGTTATATATAAGCAGGGGTGCCCCATATCCTCCCCCCCCCCAAGCTCAATGGCGCAAATCCCCCCCCCCCCCCCCCCATTTTTCACAACCCTCTTGTGTTCTTATTTTTATCCTTCTTTTTTATTTTATTTATTTTTGTAAATATTATTTATTTATTTTTTAAATTATAACTTATTTTTTTTTTGTATATTATTAATTTTTAAAAAGTTCGAATAAAAGTTCGGGAGACCAGACATTCCAAGCACACACACACACTCACACAAAAATAAATAAATAAATAATAATTAAGAAAGAAAAAAAATAATTTAAATAAAAAAATAAAGTAATAAATAATTTTTATTAAAAAATCAGTAAAAAATTTTAATTAAAAAAATTAATTAATAAATAATTTAAATAGATAAATAAATTAGTTTAAAAAATTCCCCTCAAAAATTCTGATGGCGCAACTTGGGCCATAATCCCCTTGGGGGAGGGGGGCTTGTGGGGCACCCCTGTATATAAGTAAAATTTCGGCAAAGTAAAAATATTGACAAAAGTTTTTGTGTATAGCTTCAACTTTTCATAACGATCTCCAAGTAAATTTTCTTGGCAGTGGGAAAAAAATCATTTTCAATTTCAGTCTTTTACAGAGAAAAATAAAAAAACAAGTTTTGGCCTGAACATTGGTTTTTACAAATTCTTTTTCGTTGAAAGTTTGTCAGAACACCGATTAGATCATTTAAGGCCCTCCACATGCTCCAGAAAATGAGAAGGCTTTCCTTGAAGAAAACGTCTATCAGAATTTTAATTAATCGTATTCCTCTGATATAATGGGGCAGTTAAATTGGAACGCTTCCTTTGCTCCATTAAAATAAATTAATAAATAAAATTAAAATGTCAAATCCAACATTAAATTATTCATTCTGAGAGAAATACAGCTACTTGAATAGAGTAAAATAGCAGCAGTTGCTACAAAAATCAGTTTTGCTTTCAACTGAGTTATTTTTTATTTTGACCCTTTATACTCCGACGGGACTCAGAAGTCTCACTATAAATTTAGTATTATGAATCCTAAATGGCTGGAATCATGCTGAAGTTTTTAAGAACACTCCTTGTGCTTTGCTGAGAGGCCGACAGATGGTACCTGCGATTGGAAATAGTTTTCTTAGGGACCCTAAGGCGTAGGGGGCATTAGACCCTACTGATTTTCAAAATTTTTATACTCGGTATATATGTTGTTTGATGTATTTTCAGCTGAAAAAAACTAAAGAAATGTAAAAAATTCATAGCTAAATTAATTTGGGACCTAAAGGATTAAGGCTACACCCCAGGCCGACCTCACTGCTATTTTAACCTTGATTGATAGCAACTCAATAATTTGACTTTCCTTAATTAACCACTTTGAATTGCCCTTTTCCTGTGAACTAGCCACCTTGTTACATAAAAAGATGCAACGCATTTGTAGAACAAAAAAGACATCATACCAAAACTGTCAACAGAGCGTCGAACATATTCATTGAGCAATCAAAAGTGGGTGGCAGTTTTCGGGTCATTTATTGAGCAGTACCTCAGAACGTAGGTGAGGCCTCAAGTGGAAACGGGGGATGAAAAATCCCTACTGCTCTGAGACATCTCTAGAGCATTCGAGAAAATCCCCCGCAGATGACGTCACTTTCAGCATCACACATCTGTTGCCAAAACTCTGCTGTTATATTTAGTTAAGGCAGTCCTTGACAAGAATTCGATGCACCGCCAAATCTGAATCATCCCTCCTTCAAGATCTAATTTTTACATCAAACTTCGAAATGTCACAGGATTGAGCTTGTTTTCCTAATTGAAATTGGCGTGTTTTATTGAAATCATAAATCAGCTGTCAAATTTTATGATCACGTCATTTCTGAATGCATCTTAAAGTAGACCTGAAAATGCAAAGCTATTTACTATTTGACTGTAATCACTTACAGTGTAAAATAATAAGTTAAAATGGTGTTACATAGAGGCGGTTCTCAAACTGTGAAAAATTTTACCATTTAACTTTGCCTTACATTCCCAGGCCGGTTGTTCAGGGGGAGTCAATTGCCCCCCCCCCGTATTTGAGAAATTAATGTATTTACAAATAAGTGGGAGTGGTTTTTGATGTTATCCGGTGAAATTACATTGTGTTTGGACCCTTTGCCACCCCCCCCCCTGGGAAAACTTGAAATGACAGGCCTGTACATTCACCAAAAATCAGTGGTACCCAAACTTGTTTTACTCCAAGCTTGCATCTCATACTAAAATGAATCTCGTGGGCCAAAATACACATGAAATTAAAATACATTTAATTCTTTTAAACCTTGATATGTGAAAACACGGAAAAGGAAGTAAAATTAGAAGACAAAAATTGCTGTTATTATTATTAAATGCTTATTTTATCCATACAAAGTTTCCATCTGTCTTTTAGAAACCAATTTTTGATCATTGCATCCGAATTTGTAGCAAGAATCCGTAATACCGAATGAAGATAATTGGCTGTTTTGGAAGATTCCGGAGCATGGTTTTCGATTCGTAATATTATACAGAACTATGGACTGCGTGGAAGTGGATCTACTTTGCAGGCCACATATGACCTGTGGACCGTAGGTTGGGGACCGATCAATGCCTTAATTTATCGATCAGTGCTTACGAGCGTTAAATTCTGTCATCAATTTTTCTTTATCTTCAAAGTTTGCGACGTTAATAAAGATGGAAAAGTTATCACCTTCGTTGAAACATTTAAGCATTTTCATGGACTAGGATCATAAATCCTGTAAGCTTTTTAAAAGCTGACGGGTGAAATCTTGTCACTCAATAACTAATGATGTATTTTCCTAAATCTTTCTGAAATATAATACTAATTCTGAAACGTTGGCAGAGTATTAATTGCTGCTTGAATTTAAGAAATAAAACTTAAAAAAAATAAAGAAAATCTCAAATTTTGAACAAATTTTTTCGCACAAATACTAAATATTTGAAAAATTCGCTGTTTTGAGGAAAACGTTTTTAAAAACGAGTATATTCGTGGGGAGAGAGACTTACAACGCTAACGATGATGCATAATTCATTAATTTATAGATTAGAGTACATAGAAAGAATTCGTTTTGATATCAAATTTCCAATAGTGCGGAAAAGTTGCCCTATGCTCAATCTCGTCATTTCAAGGTTTTCCAGGGGGGCAAAGGGTGCAAACACAATGCAATTTCATCAAAAAAGAACAAAAACCGTTCCCACCTATATGAAAATATGTTAATTTCTCAAAGTTTAGGGGAGACCCACCCTTGGCTTGGAGATGGCTTAGCACCCGTAAGTGGTTTTGCCCACGCCCTGCCCCCCCCTCCCTGAATGACGGGACTGCCTATGCTATTTATAGTATGTGATGTATGAAAATTTTTTGGATCCTTGGTTCCAATCTATATATATATAAAGATGACGGTGTTTGTATGTTTGTAACCGCTGGCCAGAAGCCCCCACAACACCTACAGACCTGAAACTGGGCTCAAAAATTCGAACGTATCCCAGTACAATGCACCTCGAAAGCCAAATTTTTAATTTCGAATTAGTTATTTTTAAATTAATTAATTAGTCTCATTTTTGGTGTATCCGCCATAATTGAGGGGGGAAAACCTTCCCCCACCCCAAAGTATTATATATCACTGGAAAGGGGGGTTTTTTCTGAAAAAGAAAAGTTCTGTCCGTTAATTAGGACAGGAGATATTAATTAATCAAATTTAATCAATTTTCAAGGTCTAACTGTAACGCAGAACTGAAACACTAGAGCCATTTTCCTGATCAGCTGCTCTTTTGTCCCTGAAGTTACTTTGTGGTTTAAATTTGCGTATAGATTTAAGCCTTGAAAATTTATTCAATTTGATTAATTAATATCTCCTGTTACTTACTTAACTTTCTGTCTCTTATATTTATTTGGCGAATTGATTTAAACTTTAACATGACTTTAAGTGGAATTTAAAAGGTGTTGGAGCGCATTTGAACTAAAGGATATAATAATTTTTCTTCAGAGGGGGTTAAAGTGAATTTAAATTTATTAAATTGACTTCCTCAAAATTCGGTGTTACCGAAAATGTCACAATGGAACTATTATTGTTAAAAAAATTGTGATGGCTATCCAGTCACTCATCGTATTTGGCGTCGTAAAGTTTGGCCACAATAGAGAAATTTACCAAACCTCCCAGCCAGTGAAACACTACTTTCTCCAAATCAAAAAAAAAGAAAACGCTCTGGAAAGGAACAGTAGTTGTTTGCAGTCTATAGAGTATTTTATTGCATGTTTAAAACATGTATTTAATGCCGCCATCACTAAATTTTTAGCAATAATAGTTTCATTCTGACATTTTCGGTAACACCGCTATTCAGTCACCCTTCGTATTTGGCGTCGTAAAGTTTGGCAACAATCGAGAAAATTACCAAACCTCCCAGTCAGTGAAATCTTGCTTATTTGAGGGTCACTGTTAGATTGTAGTCACTTCAGAGAGATGGTGCGAAAGACATTATATTTCTTGCCTTTTAATGTTCACATTAAAATCATGGAAGAATGGTTGAGGCTGAGCTACCTGACACAATCGGTTCCCTACGTTAATAAATTTAAATTTGGCGACCAATTTTACATTGAAATTGCGGTTAAATCGGTGAATTATGTTAAATTTCAAGGGCAAAATTGCTGTGGTCGTTGAGAGTTTTCCAAAATCTAGGCACTACAGTTGTGTCAAAAGTTCCATTGAAACGTAAAAATTTCGCTAAAAATAAATAAGTTCGTCACACGCATACACACACACACACGAAAAGAAGGAAAAAAGTCTTTAAAACTAAAATAATCCTGCCATTGAACACTACAAACTGTGAAATGGCAATAAAAGTGTAATCTATCAATATATATAAAGATGACAGGCTCTGTTTGTTTGTATATTTGTAACCGCTGGCTAGAAGCCCCACAGCACCTACAGACCTGAAACTTGGCAAAAAAATTCGAACGTATTCCAATAAAAAGCATCTCGAAGGCCGAATTCTAAATTTCGAATTAGTTATTTTTAAATTAATTAATTAGTCTCATTTTTGGTATATCCGCCATAATTGAGGGGGGGGGACTTTCCTTCACCCTATAACATTTTATATCGCTGGAAAGAGTTTTTTTTTTCTGAAAAAGAAAAGTTTTACACGTTTCTCTCCGTTTATTAGAACAGCAGATATTAATTACTCAAATTTAGTCAATTCTCAAGGATTAACTCTATACGCAAAACTGAAACATTAGGTCCATTTTCCACACAAACTGCTCCTACTTCAGTGGTTTAAATTTGCGTAAGAGTTAAGCCTTGAAAATTGACTAAATCTCCTATTACTTACTTAATTTAATGTTTTTTTTTATTTATTTGGCGTATTGTGACTTTAACTTCAACATGACTTTTAGTGGAGTTTGAAAGGTCGTAGAGCATATTTGAATTAAAGAATATAATAATTTTACTTCAGAGGGTTGGAGTAAATTTAAATTTATTCAGTTGACTTCCTTTACTTTTTTGCACGGGCATCGCCGTGCGGGTACTGCTAGTAATATCTAAAAGTAGCCATATGGTATCTTAGAGTGTGAGCAATGGCTTCAGTTACCTCAGGGGCCATTCATGACAGAGAAATCCTTAATTTTATCGTTTCTTCGAAATATTTTTAAATAAGAAATTAGCTCTCCAATAGTACCGAAAAGTTGTCGTGCAACAAAACAACAGGCCACATAGATCATCTTTGCTGGCCACGTACAGCAAGCAGCTTGTAAACACCGTTGATGTAATGTTTACATATCTAAATTTTATACAGATATTGTACAAACCGCCTGTTGTAGTTAATCAAAGTTTTAAGGTTATGTTGAAGATTTATGTAGCAAAAATTCCGAAGTAGTATCGTAATTCAATAAGTTTTAATTATTTCAACTCAAATTGTACAGATAAAATTAAAGCATAAAAATTAATTAAAAGCAAATTATTAAATACCTGCTGGTTTTACCGTTCATTGTATCATGATAAAATTGGATGTTTGCCGGATTAAAAATGGGGAAAGCGGCTAGAACAGAAAGAAAAGATTTCTTTTACTCGTTTTTGGAAGCCGAAAAACCACACATTAAGGTGCAATATCCGGATTCAGTACCTTAAGCTATAATTACGGAGATTGTTCAATTACCGAGCACGCCATAATGGAAAATCCGGTAATAAAGCCGTTTCTCGTTCGCCGAGTATGGTTAGATCCGTATTGTTCGAAATACCTGTCCCCCTCCCTTCTTTCTTTCTTTTTTTTCGTAGTTAATGGCGAAAATGCTTTTATTTTTGTATTAATTTCGTTCCGAAAAGAAGATAGAAACATTAAAAAGGCTTGCTTTTAGGGGGAAATTTGGAGTTTAATCTTTCACAGTACTTAAAGTAATAGAAATGAACTTTTTTTGCATTCAAACACATATACAGTGGAACATTGGCAACTCGACAATCCAAAGGGGCACAAAAATGTGTCGAGTTGAGCAGGTATTAACTTACCGAGGCTCCGTAATTTTAACTCTATTTTCTGTATCGCTTATTTATTTGTACTTACCATTCACGTTGTGGAAATTATTTCCTGTTTATGATTTTTCCTTTCTTTCTTTCTTCTTAAACAGTACATAACAAGAAAATAGAACAATTTTGAGCTCTTCATTAGAAATAAATCCATAATTTTTAAAAACATATAATATATCCACACTGTCAAATATAGATGCTGTTTATACAGTATAATACAGTTAATTTTATGGTAACGAACTGTAAAATTGTTGCTTTTCAGTGATAAACTGCAAAATTGCTAATTTTACAGTTTGTTACTGTGCATTTTACAGTTTTAAACCAAAACCTCTGCTGCTAGTATTATATTGTTGTTTTTACAGTATAATACAACTAATTTTGTGATAATAAACTGTAAAATTAATGTAATAGACAGTAAAATTGCTGGTTTACAGTAGTAAATTATACAATTGTTAGTTTTACAGTTTATTACTGTGCATTTTTGTTTTAATCTTTAACCTCTGCTGCCAGTATTATACTGTAAAAACAACAGTTTATTTTTCGCAGTGCATGTCAACCAAGTCTATTAAATAGAAAAGCCCTGCTCACACTTGTTCGAGAAACATGTATCGGGCTACCTTATCTCTCTTGTGGATTTCCTTGGGTACACTTCTTCAACCCTTCACTTGCCTGGGGACTGCTCTTACAACACAGAGTATGATGGCTGACTCCTCTGGGTGCAAAGAAAATTCTCCAAAAGAGTTTTATCAGAAAAATAATCACTTGACCGAGTAAGAAACCATAAAATTCTCAGAAATGGTCAATGTAAAGAAATATCGGTAGCAAAAAATGAACTAAAATCTGTACCACAGAACCAGAACGACGTAAGTTCAAAAATGGCGATTTTCACTTTTTTAATGCATTGTATGCAGAATCTTACTCGGAATCGACCCATGAAAATGTTATTCTATAAAACAAATTCCTTCATAAATATTTAGCTGCGTTAAAAGAGCGCGAGTCCCATTCTTTGCATGCATCCGATAATCGTTTCCCCCCTCCCCTGAAAAATTACAAAAAATGGACTTACGTTAGTCTGGTTCTGAGGTACAGCAATAGCAAGTGAATTTCGACTTATAAAAGTTCCGGAAAATGAACGATGAGTGCCAAGTTAGAATGTTTTTCACGTTCATTGAATTCTTTCATTACAACTTTGGTATTTTATATTGCGTTAGATATAACTATAATAAAAACAAATTATTTGTGACCAAAACTATGAACTTTGCTGGAGTATTTAGAACTTTATGTACAGAAAAAAATTTCGGAGACAAAGTATCACTTTAATTTGCAATAAACTGTGGATATTTTTTTCTTTCAAAAAAACTCTAAATAAAAGTAAACTACTAAACAGATTGTCTGTGGTAAAAAAAAAAAGAGAGATAAAATTTCAAAAGGAAAAAAGTTGATAAAATATGTCGTACCTGTACTAAATATTTTGAAGAATAAGTTATTGAAAGTCATATACATAAAATTCGTATGCATCTTCGATTTTCAAAAATGTGCATTATTGAGTAGTTTTTAAACCTAAACTTTCCAATCAACACTAAAGGGATCATTGCCAGATCTATACTCGAAATAAAATAGTTCAGTCTTTTTTTTTTTTGCAAATAAAAATTGAAATACCTTTCTGTTATATCAAAGAGAAGTAATAAAAATTGTACAAATAAAATAAGAAGCAGCACTTAACAATATTGCAATAACAACGAACGCTTTGAAAAATAAAGCAGCCGTCTTTTCCCATAATCGTTAAAATAATAGTCAGTGAAATAACGGAAGTTTGCTTTACGAAAGAAAAAATGCATACTTTAGACGAATTAATAACACATTTTCGGAGAAAAGAAAATCGAAAATTTAAAAACTAAGTATTGAAAAGCAATTAGTTAGTAAAAATTGAGTAACAATGAAAATAGTTTTGAAAAATCAGAAAAGAAAACTTCAGACAAAAAATTGTATTTACGTGTAAAAATAAACTATTTAATAATAACTATTCTTTGTGCGTGGTAGCAAACTCCCGAGCTGATTAAAAATAATATTCATTTTTTTAAGCTTAAGATGGAATATTTCAAAGAATTTCGAAGAGAGCCTAAAAGCAGAATGGAAAAAAAAAATCGTTCCGGAAATTTTATTAATTCTTAGGAGTATATAATAAAAGCGGAGATGGCATCGCGCATTTTAATGCTCCTTTTCAACAATCTGCTTTTTAGGGGAGATTCGCGTTCTTTTATAACTTTTGAAGCATTTATTATTTGATCTTTATTTGGAGCATCCACTGAAAATGGATGAGGAAAAAGAAAATCTCTTTTCAGAATCATGAATAAATCATCTTGCGTTTATTTTGTTTATATGCGAAAACTCGGAACTAGTCATTTCTTATTGATATACTCCACAAAGCTCAGCCGTTAAGATTTCGAAACTTCTTATCTACGCATAATGTAACACTGCTATAAATCAGATCTTAACAATGATGTTAAATCTGAGTATTTCTGACATGATGGATATTGGTCTAATGCATGTTTGGCATGATCTATTCTGTTGAAGGGCTATTCGGAAAGGGGTAATTTCTAGTGACTCTTCTCTGTGTGGTAAACGACAATAATGTATTTTTTAGTCATATCGTTTTAGAAATATCCAGCTATTCAGCAGCATTTGCCGAACTGTGGGTTGTGTGTTGTGAGCCACTGGTGAATCGCTCATCAATTTCTAGGGGGTGAATCGTGGCACTCTCATTAATCAAATTATAGTTTTTCGGTGAAAGGATTTCGAAAAAATATTATGTTGCTTTTTATATAAATTGGACGAAAGAAATAGTTTTAAATCATTGCAGATTTTGTTTTCTGTACAAAATAAAAACAATTTAAGGAAAGCTTGATGCCTGAATTTCAATTTGCGGTCTTCTTCAACTATCATTATGCATTTTATTTCACTACCAAATTACTTTATACAGTAGAATCTCAATGAAAGTAGGTAGAAAAACTTTTTTTACAGCACATTTTTAACATGAATTTAAAGACATGCTTGCATTTGTTGTTTGAAAGAAAATCCACTTTAATTTCAAATGAACGCAAATATCAAACCAACAGTTTCCAATAATTTTCTTCTGAATCTTATATGTATAAAAAAAATATTGGATTCTTGAAAATTTTAAATTTTGACGTATTTTATCAGATAGAGATGTATTATATTCCTCAAATAGGGTGAAATAATTTAACGTTTTCTTCAGTATGCTTGTAGTCCAAGAGCCCATGAGCGCCGGACTTACGTCATTTTATAAAAGCCCAATTTTTTTTCCTATTAAGCACACCACATCAAATAAGAACCGTTTGCTATGACCTACGCTGCCGTACTAATCACAAAAGTGGTATCTGCAGTCAGTGGCGTAACTATGGGGGGTGTTTTGGGGACAACCCCCCCCCCCCGAAACGTTGGTCCAAAAATGCAAAAAATGAGATGAAAAAACATAAAACTCCTAGAATGAAAAAGTACAATTCTCCAGTGAATATCATTGCGTTACAGACTTCATTGCCAAACCCCTCCCCTTCCCAGAATCATTGAGGATTGTCTTTTTTAGGAAATAAATGTCAAAAATTTCCGAAGTTAGGCCTCTAAACCTCCCATTATGAACGAAATTCGTCAGAAATTGCGTTTTTGGAACTGAAATTTCGAAAAAATCGCTGGGAAGAATTTCTGTATCCTATTATTTTCTTTCACATTATTAAAAATGGCCGGCAATCGTGTTTTACTGACTGAGGAAGAGATCGAACATCACCAAGATAGTCTAGAATGGAGTTTGGTACAATTTATGAAAATTTCCGGGGGCGAACCCCCGGACCCCCCTTTCATTTTTCTACAGTAATATTTCTTTACTCTTTAAAAAGCTGTCCGGTTTTTCGAACTTCGGAAGTACGCATTTTCAAGTGCGTATTATATATATATATACACACACATACATGCAAAGTGTGGGTAAAAAGGGGTTGCACCCCCCCCCCCGCCGTTTTTTTAACCTCGTGACTATTTAGAATATAACCCCCCCCCCCTGAAACAAACGAGTAGTTACGCCACTGTCTGCAGTTGAGCTGGATGCTATGATCGAGCTGTGGGTGCATTTGCTTCAGTTCTGCCTCAGCCCTGGCTTACGGGTGGTAACTCATTGCACATGAGATATTACTCTTTGAAGTTTTGAGCCACCGTGTATTTGATTCAGATTCAGATGAAACTTTTTCAGATTTTTTTCAAAAATATTTCCCGTTCTCAAATGACCATACAATTTTATATTTTGGTAAAATACGTCACACAAAGCCACCTGGTGGCGATGACTCAATTTTGTTAAAAAGTGCAGATACGACTTTTGTGCTTAGCACGGCAGTACGCTGAGTAGCGCTGACTTTGGCTAGAAACAGGTTGCAAAGGTGCATCAAATCCAAAAACATAAATATCATATAGTGATTCAATGTCACGTGTCCTTGTGATCGCCAACCAACCATATTCGATTTAGAGAACACTTTAGAGAGATGCAGATGTGCCTTTGAAACCAACTTATGTAGATTTGAACTTCCAATGCACAAATAGTCAGTATCTAGAATGCCGTAAAAAGAAAGAAAAAAAGGGGCTCCAAAATGGTGCCGCCAATGGCGTTTTCACTTAAACGTGGAATGTGGCAATTCGTTTCACGAAGTTGATCCGCTATTTTGCAGCACTTTTTTCTAATTGATTCTAGCTTTTCAAAATTTCGGTTTTGGAAGCTAAAAAATTGTATAGGTTAGTTTCAAAGGCATGTTTGCACCTGTATAAAATTTGGTTCAAATCGGAGATGTTAGGGTTGAGACGACGAGGTCCCTTGACATGGAGTGACTCAGTTTTTGACGCATCTTTTCTACCTGTTTCCTGTGATAGCCAGCTTGACTCAGCTTAACTATAGCGAACCGTTCTTATCTAATGTGGTGTGCTTACGCATACAAATTTTAGGCCTTTATAAAATGACGTAAGTCTAGCGCGCATGGGCTCTTGCTCTATTGATTGCTATATCACAGGAAGCAATGGACATGTTCAGACAAAACTTTGTCTATCAGTAGACTTTAGAGGGTATTGGTGTTGATTCAATTTTGGCGTCTATAGCTGAGGGGAGCGGGGTTGGCCGGAAAGAGAAGACAAAAATTTGAAATTTTCCAAGGATTTCGTTACACTGGTTTCATCTTTGCACTACGTTAATCGCCATAAATATTTATTAAAACTAAATTAGCATTTTTTTTTTTTTTTTTGAGTTTTGGGAGTAAAAATTTATTTGCACATATAAAATGTTGGTGTTGACTTGCACATATAAATGTTTAGAAGAACGAATTTCTCTTCATATGATGGAATTTGTTCGGAAGTTTCAAGTTATGAAGATCTTAAATAATAACCATTTTTACTCAATTTCAAATAAAATTGTGAGCCTTTCATGCGAGGGGTTTGGTGGCAGACGATAGCAGAAATCTTAGATCTTTAAATATTTTATCTGTTAAAATCTTCTATTTGTTAATAAATGAAATACTTGTAATTAACTTGACCAACATTGAGGAAAGTGAATCGGTCAAAAATAATTATTACTATTGTTTTAAAAGCAATAGTTTTAAATTTCAAAAAGTTTGTTAGCCCTGTAGTAGAACACTAGGTCTTTTCGTGATAAGGCGCTCTCCCACGGAGAGAGATCACATTCAAACGAATGTTTTAAATTCCAGAGTTATTTGTTTTGTGCAAACGAATAACTATGGAGTGTAGAACTTATTTCTTCAATGTAACATGTCATTTTTACAACTAAACACAACAATTTCACTGCTTAAAAGTTCGCTCAAAGGTTAGTAAATTTAAAATTCTAATCCTTTGATACCTGGTATAGTATGTCATTTTCTAATGCCAGACTGGAATTCTGTGTCCAGAAGCACAAATCTACATTTTAAAGCCTCTAAAAGAGCGAATGAATGATAAAGTAGCCTAATGGAAGGTGTCCTGAGTGACAATCTCAACTACGCTTTTAACCCATTAATGCCTAGCGTCCCTTTTTAGGGACGGTTCAAAAAAGGGTCTGAATTTCCCCAAAATGAACATTTCAACCAAATAATAGCGTTCATTTAGTACCTTGGTATTGTTTCAATTCGTTATAAACAGATTTCAGCACGTAACCATTGTAAAATGCGTTCTGCAGCAGTTTTAATATGATCTTTATCAAAAATGACATCGTTCACGATCCCAAGAAAAAAAGCTAAGTTTTCAAAGTTATTCCCTTCTCAGTTTATGCTAATTGCTGATTTTATTTCTTCTTATAAAATGTCTTTTTAAATATTATATCGTAGGCAGAAAAAAATTTATTAAAAAAAGTATGTACCCTCTGGGGTCTAACGTAACTTTTAAGGGACGATTTTTCTTTCCTTAATAAAAAAAAATATTTTTTACATAATATTTTTTTTATTATTTTTCCTGTCCATTAAACACTGTTTAAAATCAATATACAAAATATCTTCGGAAAAAAATGTCAGGCATTAATGGGTTAATGGACGTAGTTCTTAGTGTCTTTAAACCTATTGAAAAAATTTACGATAGTTTTCTACTTAGCACAGTGCTTTTAGATAACCTCTAATTTTCAAAGAATAAAAGTCATGAATTAAATTGCTACTAATTGTTAAAAAATATGAATTAAAAGTATATTGGAATGCTCACCGCAGACTCCCCCTCCACCTTTTTTTCTAATTTTGATGTCTAATTAACATAACTAACAATGTGTTAATAATGTTATTGGTAATAATATGAACATTTGTTCTAAGAAATTCGATAAAATATTAAAATTATTTTGGGAAAACTAGGAAAATGAAAAAAAAAAAATCTTATCTCAGAAATAAATTACTTACTTTTTCTAAACTTGGAATTGTATAAGAGAGAAAAAACAGTGATGATAAAATTGGTAGTAGAAAAACAATCGTCAATCTGTAATCGGCCTATTTGATTATCGGTGCATCATTAGTGTACACACTTTGCCCCCACCCCCTCCCTGGAAAAATTCGAAATGACGGGACTGCGTCTAATCCTTTAGTTCTGCTGTGAAATCATGCGAAGATTTCAATCATTTGGCATGAGATCTATTTGTTCCACCGTGTTCTGTTTAAGTGATAATATCATGTCTTTGAAATTATGATGAAATTAATCTACACACACACAAAAAAAAAGAAAAAAAAAAGAGAGTTTTTAGAGCAGCTTCCGCACTTTTTCCGGGATAAGAGAATAATTGCATCTTACGTAACTCGAGTTTAGTCTTTAAAAGGTTAAGATAAAGAGCTCCCCGTCGCCACCCCCAGATTCTATCGATTCAGCCTCTTTCCTCCAATCAATAAATCCCTGCTCTCCATCTTCTCTTCCGCACACTCTCACACACGGCAGAGAAGATGGCGGCCGCATCCCTGCCGCTCCTGGGCCTCCCGGTCCTCATCATCCTCCTGCTCTTCTTAGCGGATGCGGAGGCTGCGGACTGCGGGCTGACGACGGGCCGCGCCCTGACCGTCATCAAGTCGGCCGGGTTCCCGTCCCGGTACGGCCCAAACGTGGACTGCCGATACACGGTGCGGCGCCGCTCCCGCTCCGTGTGCTCGGTCACGTTCCTCTTCAACGTGATGGATCTAGAGCAGAGCCCCAACTGCACCAAGGACTACCTGGTGCTGCGCGGCGAGAGGATGTGCGGCTCCAAGCCCGTCGGATTCTCGCGTGAGTCCCTTGCCCTTTATTTGTAAAAAAAAAAATGTTGTGTAACCTTACTCCATAAATACGGTGGCGGCAGTACAGTGCCCGCCGCTCACTAAAATCACATTTGTTCCGAAGATATTTGATTTGACTAAGCTGCTGATTTTATAAAGCGACACATATAAAATTACAAAAAGAATTTTTTTTAAGTTTAAACAAAATAAAAAAGAAATCAATCTAACCCCCAAGATCTGCTCTCCGCACCTGCAGCTTTGTTTCTTTTGGTTGTGTGGAATTTATGCTAACTTCTTTCAAATCTTGAGGAGAAAGAAAATCTGGTTTTATTCAGACAAGAAAAAGCGTGTTTTATCTCTCCCCCCCCCACACCGTTTTTAACCGAAAACTTGATTTTATAAAACGGCGCTAATAGTTTTATTAAAGGATGGTTTTAGCATGATTTGATATAGTAATCACTCTGCTCTGTTATGGAGTAACTTAATCGATATGTCTGGTGTGGAGTAACGCATCACTTGTGGAAGGTTATACCGTGATAATGTAACTAATGCAAAGATGGGCCTGGTGCGAAGCCTTAACTGCACCAAGGACTACCTGGTGCTGCGCGGGGAGAAGATGTGCGGCTCCAAGCCCGTTGGGTTCTCACGTGAGTCTCTGTTGTTGTTGTTTCTGCAATCACTGGAGGGCAAGAATTTCTTACGTCCAAAAACTTGTTCTAGGGGTCACGTGGGCCTAGAGGTAGAGTACTCTCCTCGTAAGCAAGTGGTCGCGGATTCGAATCCCGCCTTGCCCATGGATGTTATTTCATCCTCTGTGTGCCGTAAATCTGTCCTGTGTTTGTCGGGGAGGCAAAGCGCATAGAACGCAGTCCTCGTGTATGTTGAAACTGATGGCTTCTGAAAAAAAAAGAAAAAAAAAAAACCTTGTTTTACTATGCTCTTTCAAATGCCACTGGTTTGAATTTTTTAAATTTTTCTTTATTGTGTGCTTTCCTTGTACGATTAAATTGAAACTTAAAAATTCCCCGACCCTAATTGCCGACCTCATTTTAAAAAAAACTTCGCTGTTCAGAAAGCATTTTAAATTTTAATGTATTTAATTGTCTTCGAGAGGACATGGTAAACACAGAAAAGGAAAGATGTTGTTTTTTCCCTCGGGTACCCGAGCATAAGTACACACATCTACCCGATTTAAGGCGGAATAGATACTACTAACGTTTTTACGAGTACCATCCCAGGTAGCACAAATTACCTTTAAACGTTTTATAAACGTTTTTAAGCGGTTGTTACAACGTTAATAACCATTTTACAACCTTTAAAAAACGAAGCGTGCTACTTGGGATTAAGGTGGAAGTCGATTTAACTCAATACACATGGCGTAAAACTCGTTTATAGGGCAGGCAGCCACTCATCACACTCTCATTCATACAAAGAAAAGACAAGGACAGGAGAGAGTATATAAATGCGAGGAGCCGGTATTCGAACCCGGGGCTTCATCATCCCGGTCAGACTCCTCTGACCATAGACAAGGTGGCCGGCCGTAAATGTCTTGTCCTTCCCTGAAAATTAATTTTGTGGAGGTAACCCATTGAGAAGAGATAAAATGTGGAAAGGGTGAAGCCTTCAGTTCTTGAAACAAAGAACCCAAGTCACGTGACATTTTCAAGGGAAAGTATTGGAAGAAGTTTCAGGTTGAACGTGTTTCCCATTCGCCGAAGTTGAACCATGTGACTTGAAATCTTTGTTTCAACTTATCGTAAGCCAATGATTGGACTTCCTCCCTCCAGTTACTATACCCTACGAAACGAGACCTGGCGGCTCAAAGTAAAATTAATTTCCCAGTCTCCGCACTTTTTCCCTGATGTTTGTCATAGTTACGGCGCTATGAAATTTTTCTCCACTTGGCTTTTGCAACGAAGGTTAAATGCAAACGGTTAAAATTGCTTTGTGCTTAAACATTTATTTTATTGAAAAATCAACGTTAATAAATCCCATATTTTTCTTAGACACTTTTGCTTTATTAATGTATGACTAGATTTGTTATAAAACGTTGAGAAATTACTGAGACATGAGGATACAAATAAAAGCCAATAAAATATAAAAGCAAATAAACTATAGCCTAGTTCTATAAACATAAAAAAATGAAATGCATCAACAGCAGTGCATAAAAAAAAAGAGTGGAGCTGTTTTCTTTCGTACGATTTCCATGGAGACGACGCAAAATTTCCAAACTTGATACGCCTTTTTAAAGTAACCGAGTATAATTCCTGCTCTAAGGTGTAACCTTGCTCTATTAATATTTTGACAGCAGTGTTGCCTCCACTGCCGTAAATTAATAAGATCTTGGAGTAACTTAACCGATATATCTGGTGTGACATAACACATCATTTATGGAAAGTTACACCTTGGTAATGTAACTATAGTATCGCGTTTTACCATTGTGTGTGTAAGGTTACACAAGGATTCTCTGTCAAAAGTAAGAAGAAATAATTAAACTATAGTTTTAAAAAACCAAAAAATATGCTTTCAGAGTTAAACTAAGTACAACTGAATTCTGAAGTTGCTCTGAGAGGCTTTTAAACGATAAAAGCCATGTTTTCAACAAATTTAACAGTAATATACTAAATACTGTTATTAATGCTAAAGGTTAAACTATTAGTTCATGATACTCTAACTGATATTTCCCTCTGATTTTCAAAACTATTGAATATCTGCTAAGTTTACGTGCTCTTGTAATACATCAGCATGTAAATACAGTTCAACCTTTAGTATTAATAATAGTATTAAATATATTACTTTTATATTATTTAAGAACGTGAATTTTATCTTTTATTCAGAGTTACATACATACATACAAAAAAACAAACAAACCTACATGTGAAACTAGTAAAAGCGTATTTAAAAGAGCAATCACGCCAGACTGGAAGATTACTTTTAGTTTTTTCGTTTATTTAATGTTTATCAGGTTCATTCTTTCCCAATACAGTGACCGACGAACGTCGTTTGTTTTATAGCTTGATTTAATGAAGCGACCGATTCAATAAAGCGACGAATTCAATGAAGCTGGATTTTGCAGTTTTTTTCGATTTAATTCATTAAAGCGGCTAATTCAATTAATCACTGATTTAATTAACCAGCGTCCTCTGAGCCAATCAACGTCACGAAAATTCGTACGTTATTTTAATTACACACGATAAGACTCTGAGTGATTTGACTCTGAGTTATAGTTCACCATAGTCAGGTTTCATTTTTGGTTGACTAAAATGTTGATGATATAGAACTAATACATATAAACATTTTAATAAATTATAAGAGTTTGCTTTCCCTGTCTTCCAACAATGAAATCGGTTCCGATAGCGTGAATAAAAGCTACGCTGCATTTGCTAAAAAACGCTATAACTCGCGTTCTATAGAACATGGAAGATCCAATTGCATCGTATCAGACGCAGAATTTTTTTTTCTTTCATTGATGCTTCAATTGATGCTTGATTCATTTTTTTTTTTTTTTTTAAAGTTTTGAAGAATGTTTTCACTGCTAAAATCCCGAAAAACCTGTCAATTGTTTTTAATTAATATCTTCGGGAATTAATACCATCCGAAGACGCAACCTAGCTAAGAACACTCTCGATCAACTCCCCTTTCGAACAAATTTTTTTTTTCTTCAAAATCGGTTCATCCGTTTAGGCTGCAGAGTGCCACAGATAGATAGATACACACATACACATACACGTCAAACACATAACCCCCTTCCTTTGTGTGTCGGGGTTAAAAACTAGTAATCATAATGAAGGAAAGTACATTTTTTGGAAGCTCTAGCAATAGCAAGCCAAACACAGAACCGGACTACTGTTTGTTTGTTGTTGTGTGCAGAGTTCTTTTTTTTTAAAACTAATACTACGCAAAGAGTGAGTGCCATTGCCTCGACAGAGTTTGGACTTCTTTATTAACATTCAGGACAGCACAAGAACGATTTACAGCTTAAAGAGAGGGAATAGCGCCCAAGGCACCGACGGGAATCGAACCCGCGACCTCTTGCTTTCGAGGCGAAACTTCTACCTCTGAGCCACCGAGGCCCCAGCCGGGCTCCTGAATGGAAAAAACACTTATTTCAAGTTCTCTTGAAGAACGGTTCTTTTATTTTGCATTTTGATTTCCTTTGCAAGCTTTATATTGGAACGCTTCCTCGTCTAGATTTTCAGATACTAACATCACAATATTTAACCAAGTGTTACTAATGAGCCTGAACAAGAAGGTCGCATGAGTCTTCGGCCTTGAAATGCAAAGATAAATTACCTCTGAAGAAATTTTCCTGATGAAAAAAGCTATTAAAATGCGAGGCTTTTAATTTTTATTTATTTTCAAAATTAAGTTTTGCAAAAGTTCCCATTTTTGCAAATAGATAAATACGCCGTATTCAAAAAGGGTGAGAGATTTCAAAATTAATTTGTTTTTAGTTTAGCAAGCAACGAGACTGAGCAGCTATTTCACTCTTTTTGAAAATGTGTGCTGTAAAATTTAACATCGTAAACAAAGAGGCATTATTCGGGTTTGTCGGGGGTATTGGCTAGTAAATGGGAGTCACCACTGTGCTAGAACACTCGAAAACAATATTTTTTGTGTATAGTACATTAAAGATTTGTGTATAGTATATAAAAGAAATAATAATTACGAGGATGGTTAACTCATATAAACAATCTAATGCATTATAAACGCGAGTGTTTTACAGAGCATAAAAAGTTTGAAAATACATTTTTTAAAATTCCAGTACTGTGCGAGTCGAAGAGTCGGAGTCGGACGGATTTTGGACCACATGAGTCGGAGTCGTTAAAAACATGTCGACTCCGACTCCGACCACCTTCGATTTGGATGAAATTTTATGTAGATGAAAACTTATCTTTGAAACTAACCTATGAAAATTTTCAGCTTCCAAGATCCAAATTCTGAGGATCTAGAATCCCTGAAAAAAATCTGGTATGGACCCCACACTACTTCCTTTCACGTGTAAATTTCTTAGTAGATGCATTAAAAAAGTATTAACTTTCTATATCAACATCAAGAACACATCACACATTCATTTCCCGTATCCTCACAGTGTCGTACCAGCTAGGGCCAAGAACACAGTATTACAGTACACATAGGATCACCCCCCCCCCAAGATAACTTAAATTTAAAATTTAATATCTTCATTAAAATAAATTTGATTTGACTCTATTGCCTATGTCCATGGACGTATTCAAGAGGGCGGATTTGAGAATGCTCCCCCCCCCCCAAAAAAAATGGGTATTTTCTTTTTTTGACCTCAGAAAAGGACTAAAACTACTCACGTCCATTCAATGGCGCACCCACGTTGGGAGCTAAAGGTCTTAAGCCCCTCCCAGAAGTATCAAGATGAACTCCCTTGATTGAACTCCTTGAAATGCATTTTTTGGACTTGATTTTTGGAAATTTTCCAAGACATAGCCTCCAACCCCCTTTTTAATTTCACCAAAAAAAAAAAATCTGGTTTGGACGCCACACTACTTCCTTTTACGTTTAAATTCCATAATAGATGACTTAAGTGTTAAAATAGTGCCTTAGAGTGAGCAAGATAACAATTCAAACATTTACACTTCAGTTTGTCCCCAATCAATGCAAAATAATATTTTACAATGCTTCATTTTCTATATATCGCCGATTTTAACATAATTCAGTGAATTTTTCTCAAAATATCGCCAATAGCGCCAAGTTGAACCCAAATTCAAAAATAATTTTTTTCGCCAAATTTTTTCGCCAACTTGGCGATATGTCGCCAAGTTGGTGTCAAACACTTGGCGACTAAAAGCTTGGTGATATATCGCCAAGCGGTAGCGCCAAATAATTTATCTTAATCTGCATTGAAATTAACATTGATTTACCCCAAAAAAGGGGTAAAAGACCCCCTTGGGATTATTCAAATGCAACCACAAGGGGAGGTGCACAACTAGACCCCCCTCAGAGCCTACATACCAAACCAGAAGCTTCTACGGCATACAGTTTTTGAGTTATGCGACACACATACATACGCACATACGTATATACAGACGTCACGAGAAAACTCGTCGTAATTTACTCGGGGATGGTCGAAATTGATTTTTCGGTTGTTTATGTTCTCAGGTACATATGCACGTGTTGATAGGTCGAAAAAACTACACGACATTCATTCGGGGATGAACAAAGTCAAAATTTAGACCGAAATTTGAGTGAAACTTTTTCGTGATCACAATACTTCCTTTACTACGTAAAAGGAAGTAACAACTGCAGTTTTTTCTTTAGGACTTCAAATTCGAAAACTTTCCGCAGGAGGGTCGCTTAGCCCCTCCCAGGAAACAATCCTGGGTGCACCACTGCATCCATTACCGAAATTTAACCCTATCCCGCTCCGATTTTGTTTCTAGTTACACCACACGTTATGCCGATTATAATACACCTACAGTATTTTTAAGCCTTTCTGAATAATAATAATTATATTAATTGAGGCTTCCGTGACAAAAAAAAAAAAAAAAAACCTCCAACAAAGAAACGCACGATGGATTTCCTTTGCAGAGCTGAAGACTGTTGGACACATTACTTTTACGTTGATACGCCTCAATTAATTGACGCGTCATACTTGGAAAATAAATTTTCTACGAGGCATCTTTTTATAGATTTAATGTCCAGAGGAGAAATATTTATAGGCATTTTATGGCTAAAAAAGAGGAATTTTTACGCGTAGTGAAACGATATTTATTTCTTTCCTTAAAACTTCAATAATTTTATTGGAAACGATCAAAAATTAATTTCCGACATTCCCTCGTCTATTTTATAAGTTTTGCTCTGCTTTGTGTTCCTTGTTCTACCTTTTATTACTTTTCGTACCATAAAAATGTCGTTTCAATTTTAATTTCACGTAGGAAGAAAAATGTTTTCTAAAATTTTCATTGTCACTTAAGCATCAAATGTTAAAATTGTTGCACCTTGTTATTCAAATTAATGTCTTCATTTTATTTCAGTTTTATAATAAATTGCATGGAAATAAATTTTGCATTAAAGCATTATGCACCATAAATTCGGGTTGAAATTTTTCAAAAGTTTTTAATTTTGCCCTCACTGTTACCTGTTAACTGCATTCTGCATTTGAAAAACGATACTTATGCCACACTGTAAAAAGGGAATGTTTTTACTGTATAATCAGCTAATTTCATAATAATAAACTAAAAAATCTGGTATGGACCCCACACTACTTCCTTTTACGGGTAAATTTCTTAGTAGTTGCCTTAAGTGTTAAAAAAAGTGCTTGGAGTGAGCAAGGTAACAATTCAAATATTTACTCCCCTAATCTGCCACAAAACAATGCAAAAAATATTTTATAATGGTTAATTTTCTATATATTGCTGATTTTAATATCATTCAGTGAATTTTTCGCAAAATATCGCCAATAGCGCCAAGTTGAACCCAAATTCAAAAAATAATTTTTTCGCCAAATTTGTCGCCAACTTGGCGCTATGTCGCCAAGTTGGCGTCAAACACTTGGCGACCAAAAGCTTGACGACATGTCGCCGAGTGGTCGCGCCAATTCATATCACTTGAGTCTGTATTGAAATTAACATTGATTTACCCCAAAAAAGGTGTAAAAGACCCCCTTGGGAACATTCGAATGCAATCACAAGGGGAGGTGCACAACTAGGCCCCCTCAGAGCCTACATACCAAGCTAGAAGTTTCTACGGCATATAGTTTTTGAGTTATGCGACATACATCCGCACATACGTATACACAGACGTCACGAGAAAACTCGCCGTAATTTACTCGGTTGTGGCCGAAATTGATTTTTCGGCTGTTTGTATGTTGTTAGGTACATATGCACGTGCTGATAGGTCGAAAAAACTACGCGACATTCATTCGGGGGTGAGCAAAGTCAAAATTTAGACCGAAATTTGAGTGAAATTTTTTTCGTGATCACAATACTTCCTTTACTACGTAAAAGGAAGTAAAAAGCTAATTTTACAGTAATAAACTGTAACATTGCTAATTTTACAGCAGTTAACTGTAAAATTGCTAGTTTTAGTTTATTACGGTGCATTTTAGTTTTAAACTGGAACCTCGACTGCCAGTAAAACTGTTGTTTCTACAGTAGAATACAGCTACATTTTATGGCAATAAACTGTAAAATTGCTAGTTTTACAGTTTATTACTGTTCATTTTACAGTTTTGAATCGTAACCTCGACTACCAGTATTATACTGTAAAAACAACAGTTCATTTTTTGTAGTGCAGCAGCTTAAAAATATCGCCTAAGTTTTTCTCTTTCCTTTTCCTCAAACAGGGACAGTGTCCTTCACCGAGGACGACCAAGTGACCATGTCCTTCCATTCGGACAACGAGACCCGAGGCCTGGGCTACATGGTGACCGTCGTCCAACAGGACTGTCCTCTGCCAGAATGCGACGCGACCTTCGAGACACCAGACTTCGTGATGTCCACCCCCAACTACCCCCTGCCGTACGACAACGGACGGATATGCCGGTACGTCGTCCAGAAGACGGATCCCTCGGTGTGCCGACTCTTGATGAAGATACACGCTTTCGACGTGGAAGCTGATCCGCACTGTCAGTTCGATTTCCTCTTAGTCAACAATGACCGACTGTGTGGAATCATGAGCGAGGGTCAGATTAGTAAGTAGGAAAATTTGTTCAATTAATCAAATAATCTATCTTAACCCGCATGGTAGCAGTATGGAATGCATTTGAGGACTCTAAGTAGTTTAGCACTGAGTCGTGATCCCATTCATATGTGTGCACACGGGATCAGGATTACTGTAGTTCCTAAAGTAGCCAATAAACCGGTTTTTTTTTTTTTAAACCAAATATAAGAATTAGCTGTTAGTAAATATAGAACTTTTCCTTTAAGCATTACGTTTCAGTAAACTATATCTGTTAATGGATTTTCTTACTAGGAACAGATAAAATTCAAGCACTTATTTCTAATATTTAAGCACACAAACGTAAGAGAGGCAAAATATAATCTAGTATTACACTAACTATTTCATTCAATATTTAAGATATCAAAGCACAGCGTGAAATCTTTTCATTTTTTCCTTCTTCTTTTTCGATCCCCCCCCCCCCCCTTTTTTTTGCGCTTTCATTTAAAGCTAAAAGTACAAAAAATAAATGTTATTCTGATGCTTTGCCTTATGCACTATTCTTGTCTGAAGATCTTCTGATTCTTGTCGTTCTATCAGTGACAATGAAAGAAACTTTGTTTAAAACTTCAGCGTCGTTTACCTTCATCTTGCCACTTTGTATCAAACTTACAGCATATCGCAATTTAAGTTGGGCTCTTTAGTTCCTAAGGGAAGTTACAACCTCCCTCCGGAAATCCTTAGTATTTTCAAAGAAGAAAATGCAACTCCAAAGTTTAGCTGAGAGAAGTACACAAATGCATTTACACCACGGTTTTTCTTTGTAAATATTTCTCAAGGTTTAACAAAACGCAACGACCACATAATAACTGTGGAAAAGAGTTGCTCCTGCTGGAGTAAAATGTTTGCTCTTGGAATACCTATATAGAGGAGGGGTTTTACAGAACTCTTGATCCAATAATCTGTATAGTCTCAATTATGAAAATGAATCAGATTACGTCTGTAACATGCGTGCTTGTTATTTTTTAAATGTCTTGTGGAATTGGAGTTGCAATTATCTGTTCAGGAAAATAAATAGAAGCCTCTTGCTGTGACAATGTTTGTAATTTTGGGAAAAGGAAACATTTTAATTTTTAATGACAGATTTGTTTATCATTCTTCATTTTTAGTTTCTTCTATATCTAATAAACAGAAGAAAGTATTGGATTCGTGAAAATTTATTTATATTCTTATTAGCACCAGACTAGATCAGTCAGTCCAAAATTCTTCAAAGAAGAAGGAGGAGAAAGTCAAAGTGCTCAATACATATTGCATTAAAAAAAAGCCCACAAATGTATAAATACATTGATTTCTCAAAGTCAGAAGGGTCAACTGCTCTTGACAATTTAAATGCGGGCCTGCACCAGACGTGATCTAAGGTACATAAACGACTTTTGGGTTCATTTTTCTAACAGCAACTGTACGAGCATCTATTTACCAGCAAGTCTAAGTCAAATAGAAAGTTTCAAAATATGAATTGTAAGTACACATAACAATCTAACTGTAACGCCGCAGTCAATGTAGCGTAGGTTTCCTCACCTCCTAAAAAATAGTATTGAACAATATAACCTTTCTATGTGCATTGTATTTTTAATCTACAATCTGATTTTTTTAAACCTATAATAAAAATTTAAGAACAATATGAATTCGTTTAGCTCTTTTTTGTAACAGTGCAGCAATTTATTTATAAAAAGAAAACAAATCTTGAATGCATTTATTTCTTATTTCGCAGTTGATGTGAGTTTTCCAAACTCCACGATGACCATCGAGTTCCACAGCGACCACATGACGACCAGGGATGGTTTCAAACTGGCCGTGCACCAAGAGGCGTGTGATTCCACGTCAGAAACTCCAGAATTCACGTCGGAAAATCTCCAGACCAGCACGGTCGAGACTCTAGTCGACGCGAATATCAGCACAAGCACCATACTTTCTGACTGAGTCTTCCGCACCACACACATGATGCAGATTCCATTCGTCTTCTGTTGGTTTCGCGAGGTTTTCCTTTTGTGTTTGATGCACTATGCTTTGAAATTATCAGAGTCGAATGTTTAGCTTTTGGATTCAACCATGATTCATAATCAAAGAACATCCGAAGCATCCTAGAGTGGGAGGAATTTGGGACAGCAGGAGTGAAAAATGTGCAAAATAGATTGTGATGTATTAGTGCTCCTTTGGTAAGTTGAGATATCACCTTGACAATGTTTACCTCCTTTTGTGAAGTTCAGTATAAGAGGAACGAGTTATTGAAGCGGATTTGAGTTGGAACACTACGAAAGCTCAGCCCTAAATGTCCTTCTCTTTTACGCCCCAAAAGAGGTAAATATTGTCAAATTCATACTGTTCGTCCGTGAAAGCTGCGACTAGCACTCGCGAACCATTCCACTTGAAAAAAGGGATGATGGGTTGTGAGTTAGACCTTTCCGAAGTTTTCGATATTAAACTTGCATTTG
>JAXGGA010013977.1:0-33469 GCA_038373865.1 Uloborus plumipes
TTGTTTTAAAAAAAGTGGGGTAGATGAGCAAGATAGCAATTCGAACATTTACACCCATAGTTTGCCACGAAACAATGCAAAACAAATGTTTTACAATGATTCATTTTCAAAATATCGCCGATTTTAACATCATTCAGTGGATTTTTCGCAAAATAACGCCAATAGCGCCAAATTGAACCCAAATTCAAAAAATATTTTTTTTCGCCAAATTTGTCGCCAACTTGGCGACATGTCGCCAAAGTGGCGTCAAACACTTGGCGACCAAAAGCTTGGCGATATATCGCCAAGTGGTCGTGCCAATTCACCTGCATTGAAATTAACACTGATTTACCCCAAAAAAAGGGTAAAACACCCCCTTGGGGGCATTCGAATGCAACCACAAGGGGAGGTGCACAACTAGACCATCCTCAGAGCCTACATACCAAGCTAGAAGCTTCTACGGCACATAGTTTTTGAGTTATGCGACCCACATACATACATACGCACATACGTACATACAGACGTCACGAGAAAACTCGTCGTAATTAACTCGAGGGTGGTTGAAAAGGATTTTTCGACTGCTTATATGTTGATAGGTACATATGCGCGTGCTGACAGGTCGAAAAAACTACTGAACATTTATTCGGGGTGAGCAAAATCAAAATTTTGACTCAAATTTGAGTGATTTTTTTTTCGCGATCACAATACTTCCTTTACTACGTAAAAGGAAGTAAAAAGAAATAAACAAGAAAGGATAAAAGTAAATAAGTATTGAGTTAACAAAAAGAGATTTATCGTCTGCGAAGAAAAAAAAATGTAATCTACTGCGCCTGCGCAAAGTGTAGGATATTTTGGGACTTGTAAACGCCTTCCCCCAAAACCGAAAACCCTGTAATTTCGGCTTCGCGACAACAGACGTGTTATCACGGGGAAACTTGATTCGTAGAATCTGTATGAATAAATCGGAGCATAGGGTCACCTGGGGTAATTCCTGGTCAAAAAGCATTAACATCCAATTATCACAAAATCTATCTAAGTTAGAGTTACAAATTTTGGTATGGAAAAAGCACATTGGGATGTCCATCGAATAAAATATTCATGATATCAACAATACATAATGAACTTGAATAATTGTCGTTAATTAGTGACCAGGAATTACCCCAGAGATGGGGTAATTCCTGGCCACTTACGGGGCAATTATTGGTCACTCACATGATTGATGAAAATACATACATTTTGTAAGCACATTATTAATACAAGTTATTAAACTAATTAGATAAAGAATTTATTTATATATATAGCTTATTAAACACTGTATTTAGTTTGTTTAAGGAAGAATGCAATTGTTTTCAACATAATAGCTTTACTTAATAAAACTTAGCCAAAATACCTTTTATACACTTTGTATGCAATAGCTACAGCTTTTATATCTGTTGTGAATGAATCTTCACCTACCAAATAAATAGGTCCATAAAAAATATGGTGCACATGCACCATACACACTGAGCACATGCTTCTGTCTGTTATGAACAGGTTAAGGTGAACAGTTAAGTGAATAGTACAATGCATTTACAATTAAGCATTTTTCTTAGTATAATTAAGCATAATTATTAAAACTTATAAAATAATTGGATGAAATTTAACAAAGAAAAATTCAGTATATCGTATACTTATCATTAACAGATAAGAATGTTACATTACGGTTACAGTTAACTTTGCAGTTAAGGCTCACAGAGTTACATATAGTTTAAATCAATGACATATGTCAATAATAGGTGAAATAATAATTCATAAATATTAAAAAAAGGACTGACCAGGAATTAGCCCACTGACCAAGAATTACCCCAGTAGCCAGGGGCATTATTTGGAGCCTTCCTGCAAATTATTCAAAACAAAAATGGTAAATCCAAAACTATTTTTCAGTAGCTGACATGGTACCTAATTCAACCAAAAAAAAGAAAAAGAAAAATATTCAGAAGTTTGAGTTTGATTACGATCTTTGTATAAATGTATCAAAATTAAGGCCAATCTTGTTTTACGAAATTTAACAAGCGATTTTAAAAAGATTTTTTTTTTCAAACTAAATACACAGTCAACTCATAGTTAAGTGATGAATTGCAATGAAGATAGTTCAGAGTACCTCTGTGATTTTTTTCATTTTGCTGAAGGATTATTAAGACATAAAAAGGACTGTGACCAGGAATTACCCCAGAAACTTGCTGACCAGGAATTGCCCCGGGTGACCCTATATTGCGCGTTTGTGTATGTTCCCCAGTACAAATCCAGTTTCAATCGGATCTTTGCCAAATTTGGTATGTAGGTACCTACTGTTTCCCCCAAACCAAAAAAGCGGGTCAGGTTGCTTTGGTTCAGTTAAAAACTGCTTTTGGTAGGTATTTTGTAACAGAAAAGGTGCTTTTTAAAAAACTTTTTTGTATATTATATATACATACATAATCCAAGTATTTTTGGATAGTACTTATTTTGTAAAGAAAAAATCTTTTTCATTGATTAGTTAAAGAATTTATGCTGAAATCATTTTAAAAACCAGATTTATATTCGAATCAACCATTAGAAAATAAAGGAAAAAACGATAAATAAATTGTAAAAGTGACGTTTCAGGACGAGGTTTGCGTAAACCTTTACCTTTTGAAAAAAAAAAATGCTTTTATGTTGAAGGTTTTGTTAAAATTTTAGAAGATCTTGGAGGGCGCATCTAAAAAATGCCGAACAGAGGCTGGGTGCATCAAACGTTAATTTAGAAGAAGCAGGGCACAGCACCCTCCTAAAAATATCTGGGAAAATCGTTCTGAACCCATTTATGCCCAGTAGCCTAAAAACGGGACGCTTGTTAGTTACTGCATACAAAAACCTGTAATGGGTATATCCTTTTACTCTAAAGCTGTTTTTCACAAGTTAAGTAGTCCTTCTTCTTGAAAAAACCAGTTAGAGCCACTAGTTGGACATTAGAGTTTATTTATTAACAGCTATTTTCAGACAAATCAGTTAAGCAACGATCCAGCATGGGTAGCCACAGAAAGCAAGTTTTTTTTTTTTTTTTTTTTTCATAAGAAAAATTTTTAAATGTTGTAAATGCTGTTTTAAAATGATTTGCTTAAAATTGATCACAGATGACCTCTGTATAATGTTACTTTACACAAGTAAAGTCAAGTATGGTCGTGAACTATTTCAAGCCTAAAATGTATGTAAACCAAGTTTGAAAGAGTTCTATTCATATGGGTATAAAGCAGTGGTGGCCAACCTGCGGCACGCGTGCCACAATGTGGCACGGCAGAACAGTAACAGTGGCACGCGAAGACTTTTTGAAAAAATTCCAAAATTCAGGGGAAAATGTCGATCTCAAAAATATTGACGAAAATAAAACTCTTGAAATGATAAATATAATGATATTATGACGATTAAGTGTCATGAGGTTGGCTTACAAATTGTCTTAACTACAATATTGCAAAGTACTTAGCGTTAGCTTCGGACATCCAACGAAAGCTGTGACGCTACATACAATGCTTTGTAAAGCATATTTGTGCGTGACACGAATGAAATTTTTGATGCTGCAGAATGGATTCTTGATCTGAAATAGTTTCAGCTACGGGTAATGAAATTTTTAAAAAAAGGTAACTCTGCAAGTAAAATTAAAAAACCAGATTGGACAAAATTCGGTATGGTTGCATAAATGAAGATCCTTAAATTGTTTTTGTTACATTACTTAAAAATAATTTAGGAAAAAAACTTCAAAAGTATCATTGAATTATTTATCATATACACTCCTTGCCAAAGAATGAGACTTTTTCTCTGCTGGTGACCCTATAGAGTTCACTGTATTAAAAGACTACGAATTAGAGCTCTGAATGTTTTGTGAACTTTCTCCAGGAGAAAGAGGAGAGCATGGCAAGTTACACCTTCATTGAAATGTGCAATACCTGCCCAAAGGCAAAATAGTCATAAGATTTTAGAATTTTAGGGAATGTGTTTTTCAAAATGTCTGGAAGGAAAACAATGAGGGCTTGCTACTTAGAAATGAAGAATAGCAAATGAATTTAGCTATGTTATCTCTTATTATCCGGTTTTTAAGTATTTTAAATTTAAGATAGTACAAAAAAAGTTTCCTTAACCAGTATAGGCCATCTACATTCTTTTGTGATTAAACTTCAGTTTCTTTTCTCTACTTTGGAGAAAAAAGAATAAAACATTAAATTTAATACTGAAAGTATCAACCGAAATCAATAATTTTCCAATAATATATGGAGAAAATTTTACACCTATTTTAAGTATACATTCAGTATTAGGTTTGAAGATTTTCAGGATCATAAGAAAATGCTGATCTTGTCAAATTCTTTGTCTATTTCTCTGCAAGACACTACTTGCTACCCTTCTGAAATCCAAATCAGAATCACTGAATTTTGCATTGTTGATCAAATATAAGAGGTTACTTCGACAGAAAGTCATCCACGTTTCATAGAAATTTGGAAATTTGTACCAACAATTTTTTTTTTCACATTTACACACTTTAGCCGTCTGATGGTGTTGTAGATTTGGTTCAAAATACGCTTAGAAACAATTTTTTTTTTATGAATGCAGAAAAATCTAAATACCATTGAATTTTAATTGATAGCACTTAAAATACTTAAACTTCTTAGGATTCTCAAGAACTAATCCTAAAACTAAAGACTTGGTAAAAAAGATACACTTATAAACCACATTAAGTACAGACTGTTTAATTTTTAGAATACAATGTTCGATGTTATTTTTTTTACGCAGAAGCCAACTGACAGAACTAAAAGTGCTTATTAACGATAACTCTTTAGTTCTGGCTTGTTTTATTTTTATTATCATTTAGATTTCAATTTCCCAGATTTACGAGAAAAAATGTTTCATCTGAGTAAGAATTACATAGTTAGTAAACCTAACATTTATTTTTAACTTTTTAAAAAGTTTAAGTTCGTTGGAAAAATACAATGTGGCACGCTGAGCTTTTTCTCTCCAGATAGTGGCACTCTCCCTAAAAAGGTTGGCCACCCCTGGTATAAAGTAATTTGCATCAATCAGTCTCTTAGGTACAAACTTTGAAAAAAACTAAAATATTACAGAAAGTTAAACGTTTACAGAAAAATAGTCTTATCAAAAGGTGAAAATTAAAGATAAATGTTGTCTGTGCTTTGCCGCGTCCACTGGCATGAAATATATGCACATGGAAGTGAAAAAATTGCATCAATTTCACCCGCCAAATTTAAAATATTAACTTTTCTCTATTAACTGTTCCCACCTACAAAGTAAAAATTATTATAACTCAGAAATAAATCTGTTTCTCGTTCTGAAGGCTTATCTCCATTACAGACGCAACTGTAGTCGCATTGCAAATTTGAAATTCAAATCCGTGGCTCTTTTTATAAAGTCCACATGAATTATGATTGTTTTTTACTTATTTCAATGCTAAAAGGAAATAGGTGAGCCTTAAATTGAAAATTCATTACTTTAATCGTAATCATTGTTGGAAAATACTAATATTTAAAAATCTTAAATTTCATCAATTTGAATGCTAAAAGGCCTATCTCGATTACAATATAAATAGGCTAGATTCCAATAAAAGGGTCATTTTTTGACAAAAAATTTAAATTTGAGCTTTTTAGATTTTTTAAAATTTCAAGACCCCGCCTATGAGAATTCTAGGGCATCAAGGAACCTCTGTGTCAAGTTTGATGAAAATCTGACGCAAACTGTGGATTTGTATAGAGAACAAGTATATATATATACATACACTCATTTTTATAGATATAGATTGAAGCGAAAAAAAAAAAGAATACGAAATGTAACTTTTCATACGAGCTCCAGATCCCTAATTTTCATTTTGTGGAATCAAGCACTTAAAAAAAACAACCCAAACAAAAAAAGTTTGACCTAAGTACGACCCCTTTTCACCGAGATATGAAAAGCCGCGTTCTGTGACTTACATCACTTTACACTCACTTAACACCGGTTGAGGAAAATATCGCAGTACAGCGGCTTCAGTAGAATGACAACCGCATTCTTTTAAGAGTGATGCGTTCCGATCTCAGTTTCTGCACTGGACCTCAAAACTCTTTACTTGGATATCTCTTCGAATTTTAATCGCAAAGCTTTCACTTCTTTTTATGTTGGAAGCATTTCTTCAATGGAGATTGTTTTTCTCTTAATATAATTAGGGGACCTAGGATCCGTATGAAAAATTAGATTTCGTGTTTTGATTATTTTTTTTTTATTTTTCGCTTCAAACTTTTATGAATTTTACTCTGCACCTCACTTTGAGCATTTTTGCCACGAACTGTTGTAAAAGTGAAGGTCTTGCAGGTTCACTGCACGATTTTTTAAATTTTCATGAAAAAATCATACGTTACCTTTTAATAGCTCTGAGTTCAGGAAAAATGAAGAAAAAAAATTAATCTTAAAAATGTGCACCAAAAATAATGTTTTAATTGTTTGTTCTATATATGCAGGGGTGATTGTATTCCGGTATTTTACCGGATTTCCGGTATTTTCATGATCGACTCTGGTATTTTCATGTTTGAAAATACTGGAAATAAAATGTTTTTAATTATGCTTTTATCGTCCCACCTCCGGAATTTTTTTTTGCTTTTTCGAACTTTTGATGATAAAACCAATAATTATTAATATTATTAATCGAATAGAAATGTTGAGATTCGCAGAATAAATAGTAATTCTGTTAGACTTTTGCTTTCTCCTTAAAATATTTTTTGGAGATTATTTGTTCAACACCAGCTCAAAAGTAACTTTATTGCTAATTTACAATTTAATTAAATCCAGGAACAATATTTTGAATAAAAATTATTTGTGTGTGAAACTATTCGAATAAATGAAATGTGTTAGTTTATGAAAGGAAATTAATTATTTTATATGTATGAATATAAAATTAGGTGTGCTTAAGTAAGAGGGGCCTTGGTTTTAACCCCCCCCCCCCCACACACACATACACATTTTCTCTTTAAAACTTTCAGGTATTTTTTTATGAACTCACAATTACCCCTGTATATGGCACAAAGCACATAGCATATGCTTTGTATACCGATAAGTGTAATAATCTACAATGTGTTTTGTGCCATAAGTGGTATAAACAAATTTTCCACTAAGTGTATTTAAACATTTTTAGAACAAAGGAAATAATGACTAAGCACACTTCTAACGGAAATGCAGACACTCTTTCTTTCAAAAGCAAGAACTGTAATACCTAGACTAGTGCAACTAACTAGTGCATAAAAATCACACTAAACTGTTATAGCAATGTTCCAGAAGGGGCACAAAGCTCAGTTTAACTGCATTTAAAAATCATAGGAATATATGAGGGTTTATTTGGTTTGTGCCAGATCTGGCACACCGTGCAGTGAAGGGTTAAAACGGAACACCACACTGCACATAGAAGAAGCGTGGGGTTTACACTTTGGGAATTCCTCTGGTCTAGGGGAAACGCTACCCTTTGCCAAGTGTCTGGACGATGCTTCCATCCCAATTTCGAACCCGCAGCACGTGTCTCCTCTGGCAGACGAGACACGTGTCCGCTCGTGGATATTCTCTCTCTAGGCTTCGGCTGCGTAAACAGTTGACGTCGGTAGGGAGAAGCAGCTATTCCCGTGGATGACGCCACCGTGCGGCAATGGATCTTCGATACACGGGAATGGAGATGGTGAAGGGATTTCTAGTCAGGTTGAGGTCTGGGGCGCACCGATGGGAGGTCAGTGTGACCTCCCAAAAATTTCCTGATTCGGCAACTTTTGCTGACGATTCTGCCATTTGCAGTTTCTGTTGCAACATTGAGATCATTTGTTCTTTTGAATTTTTTAAATTGCTTTTAAAAGATGCGCACTGTTTTTGTTCATATAATGTTATGGATGTATGGCATGTGCTCGTGCTTGCATTTTACCATTCGGTAAAATTAGAATTTCTTTCGGCAAATTGATAATTCACCTCCGCCCAAAAATTTTAGTTCAGGGCGCCCCTGGGTGAGGTTGGAATGCTTCCTGTATGTGTGGTATATTCCCGTGGATGACGCCACTTTGGTTCTCGCTAGGTGAGGTTGGAATGATTCCTCTATGTAGAAGAGGAGTGCTCAGTGGCGGTGGTGCTCATCCCCCCCCTCCCGAGGAGATGGAGCATCCCCTTAAATCCTATTCGACCTCCGGGAACTCTCCAAAATAAAGATAAAAAAACCCTCTAAAATGACCCCCTCCCCTTCATAATGATATTTATGGCACATTCTTCTATGACATTTTATAGAATATATGAAATCGTTCACAGATGATTCGAATAGGTGATGGTTATAATTTTAGGGATGCACTGATAAGCAAATTGGCCGATTACGGATTAATCGGCTGAGCCGATTAATGATAAAGAGGATTGAATTTTAATGCTACCAATTTCACCATAGCTGTAAAATTCTTTCTTTTACAATTCAGATTTTTGAAATAGTAATGCATTTCTGTGAGACGATTTTTTTTTCCATTTTTCATAATTTTCCCAAAATAATTTCACAATTTTATCCAATTTCTTAGAACCAATTTTCATATTATTGTCGATAATATTGCATTAACTAACGCATTGTTAATTATGTTAAGTAGATATGAAATTTAGAAACAAGAAATTAGGGAAGCTGTGGGGACCATTCTAATTTAGGAGTGCTTTTAATTTAAATTTTTCAACTATTAGTAGCCATTTCATTCGAGACTTTTATTCTTTGTGAAAATGAGAGGTTATCTAAAAGCACTGTGCTAAAGAGAAAAGTAGAGACACATGAAAAATATTTCAACATTGTCTATGTGTATATTCATTCAAAATGGGAAAAATAATTTATTCACTTTTTTCAACTGTGAGGATTATTATTACTGTTGATAAAATTATTCATCATAGTTTCTCAGTGAATGTATACTTTAAAAAATAATATTAAAAAAAAGCCACCGATTAATTGGCACGATTCTACCGATTATTAATAATCAGCAAAGTGGCCGATTATGGCCGGTTTATCGGTACTGCCGACTAATCGGTGCATCCCTAGTTATAATAGATAAATTACCCACCTCCCGTGAAGATTTCTATCGCATGATTTCATAGGATACATGAAATCATTCATAGATGATCAGAACAAATGGTTTCTCTATATCAGGGCTGTCCAACTGCTAAGAGCCCTCGGGCCAGAATTTCGGTCACTGATCACCTGGCGGGCCGCAGTTTGAAAAAGTTGAACAATAGCCTACTATATTCAATTACAGTTAATAGTTGAACTATTAATTACAATTACAAACAACTTACTTACATTTTAATGTGAAAACTGAGGCCTATCACCCTTCTTTACAACGGCAGGAATGTCGACATCGATGTTAGTCGTTACCAGCCGAAGAAGGTCTAACAGTGAACTGTCAGACAAAGAGGTCCTGTGGCGATTTTTGATAGAGTTTATCACCGAAAAAGCACTTTCACATAAATATGTGCTCCCGAACATAGAATCCCCTTTCGGTTCTTGTTTGAAAGAACGGGTCAGCCTGGAGATCGCAAAGTTCTAATTGCAGGTTTGTCGGTTGTTCCTCAATGTTTGCTGTGACTGGGTTACTGAACAGAGCCACTTCGTTCTTGATGCTCTCAAAATCTGAAAATCAGGAGTTGAATTCGTCAATAATTATCTGCAACTCAGGGCAAAACTCAGAAAAGTCCAGCACCTCCTCACACTATGATGCCAAACGACTACAGCTGGCGAAGTGAGAGAAGTTATTTTTTCCCAAAGTTACAAGGAAAATTTTCAGCTTGTTTCTAAACCCATTTACGTGTGCCATTAGATCAGACACCAGTTGACCTCTTTCTTGAAGTTTTAGGTTCAGATCCTTGAGGTGGCAAGTAATATCAGTCAGAAAAGCCAGGTGACGTGAAAAATCCATGCTTAAAAGTTCTTGTTCCAGGTTTTCTGACGGAGAAAACTGTTGAAGGAAAAGAGGGATTTCTGTTCTCAAATCGAAAAATCTCTTGAGGCAGTTTCCGGCACTGAGCCACCTAACTTTATTGTACATGAGCAGGTCTCCGTATTCTGCTTCAATTTCCTCCAAAAAGTTACGGAACTGCCTATGCATAAGAGCCCTGTTGCCGCCTCTGATCATGTTGAAGACTTTCACAACTTTTTTGAGGGTTTCAGTTTGCTTCACCGATTTTCCGCATAAAGCATGCTGGTGAATGATGCAATGAAGTGCATTTCAGAAGAAGCATTCAGTGAAGAAGAATGAAGCATTCAATGAATGAATGAATTTTCAATAAAGAAGCATTTCATTCCTTTTTTTCTCAAACATCCAATCAATCCGATATTTGGTCCTACCATTGCCTTTGCACCATCTGTGACTATGGCGGAACACTTTTCAAAATCTCCGACACTGTTGAACGCTTTCAGTACTGCTTCAAATATGTCCGTACCCTTTGTTGTGGAGTGAAGAGAACACATGGTAAGGAGCTCCTCTCTGATCTCAAAGTCTTCTTTTGCAGTGCGAATGAAAATCAAGAGTTGACTAACGTCCGACTGGTCTGAACTCTCGTCAATACACAAGGAGAAATAACAGCATTTTTCAATCTCACTGGACGATTTCTGTTGTATTTGATCACCCATTTCGTCAACTCTTCGCTGGACGGTCTGATGAGAAGCTGGAACTGAATCAAATTGCTTAACGATTTTGCTATCACCAAATGCTTTTGCCATTTCTACAGCACTTTTTAAACAAGACGCCATCAGTGTAAGGTTTTTTCGCTTTAGCAAGCTCAAATGAAATTGCATACGAAGTATGAAAAGCATTGTACTGGTCAGATTTTACTTGAGTAAACACACTAGTTTGTTTTTGCAGTTTTGACTTCAGTTCTGAAACCATAAGAGATCTTGCTTCTCCTTGATATTTACCGTGGCTCCCTTCGTGAAGACTCGTATAATGCCTTTTGACATCGTATTCCTCGCACACAGCCACAATTTGCATACAAATCATGCACTGGAGTTTGTCCTTCCTATTTGTAGTAAAGTACTGGGTTTCCCAGTGGTCCTGGAACATATGATTTTCGCTCTCAATCTTTCGTTTTTTACTCATGATGGAAGATGAAATATATGCAGTCAACTGCTAGAGCCAATTCAAGATCATCAATGGGAAAGAGAGGATTGTTCGATCGAGAGAAAATTTCGGGAACCGCGGTTTGACCAAGAATGGTAGTCTCGATGCTTCCCGATACCATAAAATTTCGAAAAAAGAAATCTGCTGAATAAGTTGGCGGGCCGCTCGATATGTGTTGGCAAGCCGCCAGTTGGACAGCCCTGCTCTATATCGTTATATGACCCAGTGGCAGTGGTGTTCATCCGCGCAATGGAGCATCACCTTCAAATCCTATGCAGTACCCCCCTTTGGAACGGAGGCCCACCTGAATGGAGATCAAAACCCCTCTAAAATGCCCCCCCCCCCGTGAAGGTTTCAATGGTGCATTCTCTGCTGTGGTTCTCTCTCGTTGGGATCCTTACCCAGTGGCGTAAGAAAGAGAGGTCCATGGATCCGGATCTCCCCCTTGAAGTTGAAAATTTAATTCTTGCAATCGAAATTCTTTCTTTCTTTTAATTTGAAAGAAGTTTTTCGTCATCTATTAAATTTCGCGGAGAAATGTTTGACTGTCTCCATGAAGAATCAAAATCAAATTGTGACTGCTCCCATCAGTACATTTTCAAGTATCATAATAAGCTATTTTTTCTGCTACACTCTCTAGAAGAATCTTGCTGTGCCTCTATACTAGAAAGCAACTTAACTTGACACTCAACGTTCCTACGGGAGAAGCCAGTAAGAGCTCACAAGAAGTCAGCAATCTCCTCTCATTCGCCAAGTAGGCTGTGACGTTTTATCTAGCTCGTTTTTCATAGGCTAACGTTACGCTGACGTCACGATGTTTTTGTCAAGAAACGTTGCAGTGTAGTATAGAAGAATTTCTTGCTGTGCCTCTAATGGCGGCCAACCTCATTTATTTACTTTTTTTCCAGAGGGCAGCACCTTCATACTGACTTTCGCATCTGATTAATCGCACAGCATGAATAAGCATCATTTTCATGTTTGAGTCATAATTATAAGTTATCTATGTACTGTATAGTACTATTACAGTGTTGCAATTTATTATTTCTACATACTACCTATACGTAACGTACTGTTTTAGTTTATGTCTGTGTCTCCCAATGATCATTGCTTTGTACAGCATAACAATATTTTATGTTGAATGAAGCTTTTTTTTTTTTTAAGTGCAAATTTTTTACAGTACGAATTCAGTTCTTTATGTAAAAATGGTAATGTATGGTTTTAAAATGGTTTTAAACGGTTTAAGGGGTGTTTACAAACGTTTAAAATAACTGGGTATACTAATATCTTTATATTTAGGAAAATTCTAAAGCAAGGAATAAAATTTAAATTTAAAATTGAAAGAAGTATAAGAGCTGTAGAGTAAAAACTATTCGTTCTAGGTACTAAGTTGTATACCGCCTACTTTTTCTTTGCTGTGGTCGTATTTGCATGCCTTTGCACACTACTGATATACAGGGAAATACGGACGCCCCAAACTGTCTACTCAGGGACATAACGTTTCGTCCTGACCATGTGAAACTTTAAGTTATTTAAGCAAAACGAACTTTTGATCGTCGTCAATTTTGAAATGCCATCGCTTTAAAACGTGACTGATAGATTGTACTATAGAAAATGACTTTTTGGCGAATGATAGTAATCGATTGGCGCTATTTCTGGAAACGTCATCCTCTTTTCCCCTTTAAGTTTGAATGTATATTTCGATTTCTATTTTCATCTTGCTATGAGATAAAAATAGAACACTTTGAAATATGATTCAAAAGTATGAATGTACTATGTTTCTGGCAATTGACCTCTTTATGCGTGGCGTGATATTTATGTATTTTTCTTGAAATTTCTGAGCTGCTATTCATCATTTTTGCGTGTTTTGAAGTATAGATTTTTTATAATAGTTTTGAAAATTTTTAGTGTTGTTAAAAGTGAAGCTGTAGTTTATATTGCTTTAAAATCTTTTTTTTTTTTTTTTTTTTAGCAAAATGAGTTGCGAATTTAAAACTTTTATGGCTAAGCCTCACTTTTTATCTTATTTTCTACATGCCCATACTTTTCGTATCTAGGAAAATAATTCTTCAAGCATTTGTGCTATATTTATTGAAAGAAAATTGTGTCTTTTTGTTTTGTTTTTTTAATTTATTTCTTTTGGCAATTAGAATTTAAATCACTAGTCTCTTACACTCAAAGGCGCTGAATCAAACCTGGCTTCAGCATGTGGATTTTCAAAATGCGGAGAATCGACAACACCCATATCGTACGACTGTGGCATGCAAAAGATCCCTCAAATACTCGTTTGTCTTGGAGTGCTCTTGGCAAACTTGAATGTATCATGCAGTTTTGCATCGAATAGAGCCCGGATGCCTCCCTCTGGTGGGAAAACTTGGCGGTAAGATTCCCGTGGTAATGGCATCCGTCGACAGTCGTGTTACACGAAAGAATGGATGCTATATCCGGGGGTCGCAGTAGTTCTGCAAAAGGTAGTGCGAAAACAGCAGCCCCATTATGAAAAGAAAAGCAAATTCTTCAACAACATCCAGCTGACATTGCGTAGAGCGACCAGTGAATGAACACTTAAGCGAATTTTCGATTTCAAATATTCATAGCGTCGTTAAAAATGGTAGCATTTGCCACAGGAGAGTAAAAGCAATCCAGATGATACACGTAATATTTTTTTCAAAAGTTGGAGAGCTATAATGGTTCTGAATCTGGTTTTATGGAGGGTTGAAACGAAAAAAAAAAAAAAAAAAAAAACAAACCCAGAGCACGAGCACCCCTAGCAGTGGACAATGCAGCTTTTTCTAGTTATTTTCTTTCTTTAAATGTGTAGAAAGAGGTTGCTTTTGCTGATTCATCTAAGAAAAACATTTTCAAACCTTTTTAAAAATATATATATACGAGGTGTTCATTCACTGATCGGCCTACCCTATCTCTCTGACCTTTGTTTCTCATCAAGACTTTTCTTTCTTTCCAGTGAAGAGTATGCCGGACACCCGGGCCCAATCCCTCGCCGATTCCGACATCAGCGTCCAACATTCCACCTCCTTCCTCGGCCGCTTGCGGTTCTGGCCCCGGAGGAGGCGCTGCGGAACAGACTCCAAAAGCTCCCGGGTGGTACTCAACAATGCCCTACTCCCGGACAACCTACCCCCCAAGCACCACCCGCACCGGGGGTACGCGAGCAATCGGATACGCACCACCAAGTACACCCTCCTCTCCTTCATCCCCAAGAACCTCTTCGAACAGTTCCACCGGATTGCCAACTTGTATTTCATCGGGATCGTGCTGCTCAACTGGGTGCCAAAGATCAATGCTTTTGGCAAGGAGATTGCCATTATTCCTGTTGTGTTTGTGCTGGGCGTGACCGCTGTCAAGGATTGGTTCGAGGATTATCGTCGCTACAAATCGGACAAGAGGATCAACAACCTCACTTGCCGGGTCTATTGCCGGTAAGTTTCTCTTTTGACCATATCATAGCATTTCAGAGATCTCCCGTACCTATCCATTTGAAACCCCGTTTAGAATCAGTTATATCCATTTCTCAAAATCCATAGTTCCGTCTCCGGAACTATGGATCTGAAACATTTTAGATCAAAATAATCACTTTACATTGACTTTTTGTTGAGATCTGATGGTTTTGATGGACTTTAAGCCATTGGTAAAGGAGCTTTTAAGCTTATATTTTACTAGCAGTACCCGCACGGCGATGCCCGTGCAAAAAATTAAAGAAAGTCAACTGAATAAATTTAAATTCACTCCACCCTCTTAAGTAAAATTATTATATTCTTTAATTCAAATGTGCACCACGACCTTTTAAAATATATTGATGACACTTTTAATGCCATTTCAGTTTGTAGTGTTCAATGCGAGGATTATTTTAGTTTTAAAGACTTTTTTCTTCTTTTCGTGTGTGTGTGACGAACTTATTTATTTTTAGCGAAATTTTTACGTTTCAATGGAACTTTTGACACAACTGTAGAGCCAAGATTTTCGAAAACTCTCAACGATCACAGCAATATTGCCCTTGAAATTTAATATAATTCACCGATTTAACCGTAATTTCAATGGAAAATTGGTCGCCAAATTTAAATTTATTAACATAGGGAACCGATTGTGTCAGGTAGCTCAGCCTCAACCATTCTTTCATGATTTTAATGTGAACATTAAAAGGCAAGAAATATAATGTCTTTCGCACCATCTCTTTAAAGTGAATACAATCTATAACAGTAACCCTCAAATAAGCAAGATTTCCCTGGCTGGCAGGTTTGGTAAATTTCCAGATTGTTGCCAAACTTTACGACGCCAAATACGAAGAGTAACTTCATAGCGGTGTTACCGAAAATGTCAGAATGGAACTATTAAAAATTTAGGTTTGGCGGCATTATATACATGTTTTAAACATGCAATAAAATACTTTTTAGACTGCAAACAACTACTGCTCCTTCCCAGACCGTTTTCTTTTTCTTTGATTTGGAGAAAGTAGTGTTTCACTGGCTGGGAGGTTTGGTAAATTTCCTGATTGTCGCCAAACTTTACGACGCCAAATGCGAAGAGGAACTGAATAGCCATCTCTAAATTTTTAACAATGATAGTTCCATTGTGACATTTTCGGGAACCCCGAATTTTGAGGAAGTCAACTTAATAAATTTAAATTCACTTTAACCTCCTCTGAAGAAAAAATATTATATCCTTTAGTTCAAATGCGCTTCACAACCTTTTAAATTCCACTTAAAGTCATGTTACAGTTTAAATCAATTCGCCAAATAAATATAAGAGACAGAAAGTTAAGTAAGTAACAGGAGAGATTAATGAATCAAATTGAATAAATTTTCAAGGCTTAAATCTATACGCAAATTTAAACCACAAAGTAGCTTCAGGGACAAAAGGGCAGCTGATCAGGAAAATGGCTCTAGTGTTTCAGTTCTGCGTAGAGTTAGGCCTTGAAAATTGACTAAATTTGATTAATTAATATCTCCTGTCCTAATTAACGGACAGAAACGTGCTAAAACGTTTCTTTTTCAGAAAAAAAAACCCCTTTCCAACGATATATAATGTTTTGGGGTGGGGGAAGGTTTTCCCCCCTCAATTATGGCGGATACACCAAAAATGAGACTAATTAATTAATTTAAAAATAACTAATTCGAAATTAAAAATTTGGGCTTCGAGGTGCACGAGGGCGGGGTACGTTCGAATTTTTGAGCCAAGTTTCAGGTCTGTAGGTGCTGTGAGGGTTTCTGGCCAGCGGTTACAAACGTACAGACAAACGAACACCGTCATCTTTATATATATAGATTTGATTATATAATTTTTCATAAAAAGTGGACTTGGCGGGTTTTGGTGCTAAACGACATTTATATGAACAATCTTTACTGAGCTAAGAACCTTGCGGTACCTTTTTGACTCCTGATTGACCAGTCGACGCAAATGTATCAACCATGCCCCCCACCTCCCCAAACTTGCTGCGAACAAATTTTGTTCATCAGAAGGTCTGAATTCACGCTTAAATGTTAACGGCATTTAATACTTCCTCCCCTTCGAATAACGGCTAAAGTAAAAGATCGTATTTAGAAATGTAACTGTTAGAGCAAGCAAAATAGGCTATAAAAGGAGATGAATGACGGTTGTATGTAAGCGGTAGCCAATCAACAGTCTCCGAAGTTTTACGTGGTTTCTAGCAAAGTAAAGTTGTTTATATGCAGTCGGGAATGATGTATCTTTGAAAACGGAATGGACTTTATTTGAATTTTGAAAAATATTTGTCAAGTCATATGCATGGATGAACAATATATGATTTTGCAATAAGATACTACCTCACAAGAACTTTGAAAGTCTATGCATTTTCACATCAGGAAGTACATAGTTAGGTACGACCTGCTGTTTGCAGTACTGAATAGTCATATGCAGCATTTATAAGAGATTAGATCCACAATAATAGTGGTTAAAGTATAGACGTTATAAGATAAAATTTAAAGGTCGTGGGTTACTTAATGTATGTTTTGTAACAAATATTCATGTGGCAGTATTAACTTATTAAATACCACTAATTTAATCAAGGTTATATTTTCTAGAAAACTCAGTTTGACTAATATAAAACCAGAGTCGAGGTGTGATAAAATAAGATTAAGAAATGGACATATGTAGTAAAAATGATAAAATTATTTCAGCCCGAAGAATTTTGAAAATGCATAAAAAAGTGTATACTTTTCCTTCTGAGCTATAGAGACAATGGAATGAAAAACCTAGCTAGTTAATGTGCATGTATAACATATCATGATCATGCATGATCAATGATCATATACTAATGGTTTAATACAATACTACAGAATCGTATTCATGGAGCTCTTTAGAACTGCGTTTTCACCTTCATGTCTTAAAAGAGTGTCGTGTGCTTAATTACTAATGATTATTTTTAGTAATTCAAATAATGATGATAAAAACTCCTAATCTTGTAAATTCTAACCTTGTAAGAACTAATAATGTTTGAGAAAACTATTTCCCGTTTAAAAGTATTTTAATATTAATAAAACAATTGATAAAATTATTTCTATTTTAAGTATGATTATCCTTCCTAATTTATAGTTTTAAGTGTACTTTGCTATTGTGCGCTACAGGTCTACTGCTCCTGCGCGAAGTGAAATTCATCTTACTATTTCATGATCCGTAACCCCAAATCCCCTGTAAGTTCGGTTTTGCAACAGCAGAATACTTATCACACGGAAGTTTGATTTCCAGAATAAATGCCATTGAATTACATGATTAATATAAAATACAGTGACTTCAAAACGGTTTGCGTGCCGATTAAAAGTCATTAAAACACTGCAATATTTCACGTTCTATCCATAGCATTTTGGGAAATTATTTTAAGTGTTTAAAATGATAATTGTTGGAATTTTCATTTTCTGTCGTACATTGACGATACGGTTTAATTTGATTTAACTGTATGCAAATTTTTGTATCTCTCAAAAGTATTGAAGAGGTCGACTGGGGTATGTTTTGGCGATGAGCTCTAAGTTGGTTCTTGTAAGTTATATGTTCTGTTATGTTATTGTGTCAATGCGTTTCTTTTGATTTAATTCTGTGATATAGAATAAATGCAGCTATTTTTATAAAGATGGCAGCCATTTTTATTATTGCTACATCAGTAAAGGGCGCTGCGCTGAAACTCTGCTAGTTATTTGCACAATAATTTTTAAGATAAATTATTTTAGGCTTCAAAACTTGTACTATGTCTTTAGTATTTTTGAGAAGGTTTTTAATTTCATAAAATCGAAACTTTATGAAACCGGTAGGATTCACTTTTTTTCTTTCGATCAGTTATTCGTGTGAAAAAAAAAAAAAAAGTCTTGAAATGCGCAACAACTAAAAAAAAAAAAAAATCCATGTCATCAAAAACTGTAAATAGCCTCATTAACAGACCTTTATTAATTTTTCAACGACCCAAGTCTGTCTAATGTCATTTATTTTCTTCATTTTTCTTTCAATGAAGGGAGAATTCTAATAACATTTTTTTCGCTACAGTGGCATGCATTCATTAACAGCGCCCATGAATGAATGAATAAATGAATCGCGTCGGCTTCTCTCTCTGTGAGCGATAGCGCTGACTCAGAGTCATCTTCCGCCTCCAATAACTGTCCCGATAAAACGACACACGCGGCCTTCGCCATGTGTGTGTGCGTGTGTGTGTATGGAACACAGCTGTTCCGGCTCTTGTCGCAGCGATGAAATGGAAAATGCTTCTCTTTATTTAAATGGTGTGCGGTATGGGCTGAGATTAATTCGCAGCTATTGTCTTTATTCCGTTGGTGACAAATAAGTACTGTCCCTGCATTAAATGTCGCTTTTAATTGTTTCTAATTTTTGGCAGTGGTGTAACTAGGGATTGGCAGGAGTAGCGTAGCAGCAGGGGGGGCGGGAGAGGGCAGAATTTTGACCGATAAATAAATACATAAATAATAAGTTTAAAAAAAATGTATCATTGGAAAAATAATAAAGGAAAAAAAAAAAAACTTGTAGGAATAACAGCTACACTTCAAAAAATAAAGCGTTGTTTTTACAGTATAATACTAGCAGTAGAGGTTTCAGTTTACAACTGTAGAATGCACAGTAATAAACTGTAAAATTAGCTATTTTACAGTTTAACAATGTAAAACTAACAATTTTACAGTTTATTATCATAAAGTTAGCTGCATCATACTGTAAAAACAACATTCATTTTTTAGAGTGTGGAAGGGAATATGAAACATCCGATGAGGGGCATCATGAAAAATATTTTTTAAAAGAAAAAACGAATATCAAAGTTTCAATATTGTCTTTAAATTTGCCGAATAATCAAAATTTTCTGCATAAAAATTGCTTTGGGAAGTCACAGTGACTTCCAATCAAGGTAACCATGTGACGGGTGGGGAGGGCGAAATTTCTCAACTTCGCCGCGGGAGCTGGACCCTCTAGGTACACTACTGATTCTGCGTTTAGTGATTTTTCAATGTCAGCTCTAGATTTTTATTTCGTAAACTTTGTTCTTCGCGAAGTTATGGATCCGCGAAGGTTTCGGTCGCAAGGCTTTGTCCAGGAAAGTTTTAGCCCTAGAGCAGATATTAGAAAGGGAGGGAGCAAGTCATTGGATTGGAAAAAGCTGAAACAAAGATTCCAAGTCACATGGTTTGACAGCGGCGAATGAGAGACACGTTTTGTGGTAAAAATTATTTTTATTGAGAGTTTTGAACTTTCTGGAAAGCTGTATTATACTGTAAAAACAACATTCATTTTTTATATTGTGGTGGATTTTTTTCACCTTTTCACGTAATTTTATTAGCTCGTAGTTTTTAGTAGCATGAATGTCCAACAGCACATTGTAGTGTTGTTATCGGTTACCACCGGCAAGCGAGAAAAACACGAATCGGCCGGTGCCGGTTGTCGACAGTAGGGATTGAACTCATTAATCTGCTGTCGGCACATTAATCCGCTTCCGATCGGCTAGCTAGGTGTTACAATCACTTCCACGTCCCCGGAGATGTCGTAATAAACAAACAATTATCTCAAAGAGATATTAAGAGGGAAACGTTGCCCTTCGGTCTGAAAGAGAAAGCGGAATTCCTGCTCGGTGGACCACTGACTGTTGATAGCGATGTGGGTCAGCTTTTCACCTGCTGCTGCTGAACAAGGTCTGGTTTATCCTCTAATCTCTTGCCTTCGGATTGGTATTCAGCAGATCTCTGGAGATTATGAAACGTCCTCTCTCGGGAAGCGTTGCGTTGTTTGGGACGGGGGGAAGACGATAGTGAAAGGGAAAATGGAATGTTTACCTTTGAGCGGATGAGGTAAATCGTAAGAGCAACGTCGACATTGTACAAATAACAGTGAGAATTGCAGGCACGTGTGACTCCTTCTTTAATAATGCCAAAGAATATTCTTGTTGATGAAAAGTGTCATGGAACATCTTTTCTCGAATGTCATTCCATTAATAAGATTTTTTTTCTTTTTTATTATTGAAAAAGGAGTTTCTCATTACCTGGAAACATGCGTTGTCTATAACTCTTATTGCAATTTGCGCAATGCTGGGTTGTTTTTACGATTTTAACAACGTAAATTCGTCTATAAAAATAAGTAGTTAACAATAGTTCGCAAGTACTGCGTGAGAGTGAAGTTGTAAGAACATTTTGGTCTTTAATAGTTTGATGCCCCACTCACCCCCAATTTTAAACGTCTTGCATAATTGCACATTTGTCAAATAGTACGTTATATATGCAATCTCCACCTGAACTAAATATTAGGAGATATTTCTGTTATAAGTTTATGGTAACTTAAAAATGGATCCTCACGATTCACTTCATTTCACTAGATCACGTTGCTTCTGTTGGTTTACCATGGCAGACTGTATAGTAGTTAAGGGGGACGTTACTGCCCGTTAGCCCTCACCCCACGATTTTTCTCAAGCTTCAACTGTATTGTTTCTATTTTAACTCGAGCATCTCCCTTTTTTATTGTCATTGTTTAATTCCAATAAGTCTTATGTGCGCATGTGTAAGCGTCTTCTCACCATTGTCCCTAGAACTACATCATGTCAGCGTTCGTTAGGTTTTTAGAAGTTCTTAATTTTTAAGAAAGTAAATTAATTTAGCAAGCTTTATACATCTTTTGCTGAAATTGCACGAAAGCTCCACAAAGAGTTTTCAAAACGCACATAAATATTTCTTCCTTCTGATTACATTTCTTTACTGGTGTCGTCTAGAAACAATACTTGACTTCCGTCGAGAAAATCATGAGTTTTGTTACCGTCGCTGCTTTGGGAAACTAAATAGTCTTGTCATCATAGTGACACAATATCTGCTCTTTGTGACACTTTGTCTCAATGTGGGGAATCCGTTGGAAGTCCTTCTAGATGTCAATAGGTGCTGTGTATCAAATAATCTCGAACTATAGAGCCTCGATTATATGATGCAATAGGATGTGGAAAATTGACATTTTTGGATTCTCGAACACGCTTTTAGTTTCAGGTTATAAAAAGTTACACATGATATTTCCTATTACAAAAAGCTCTATATAGGAAAGAAAATTATAGCAAAACGGGAACATGAATAAACCAGTACACTAGTAGCAAACATATTTTCCCAATTTTTAAGTATTAAAAGCCCTTTTAAGTATTAGTAGCAAATAAATAATGATTTTGGGTCAATAACATGTGTCGAATAATTGAGGTTTTAGTAATAATTTCGCCTGCAGTGCGGTTGTCCGTTCAATTAAACTCTAAATAAACTTAAATCTAACAAGAAGGCCACTGTTTATTGCCAACCTTCTCCCAGTCTGTTTACCTTTTTTTCGTTGTTCTCTTCTTCTGAAACTATAACATTCTGTTTTCAACACGACTTGTTTAGATGAGCTACGAATATATTTGTTTTTCGCCCGAACTACTACTCGCAGCTGAGTTTAACAAGTCCGTTGATGGACATAATCCTCACACTAATTGGTTCTGTGAAAAAAAGACGCTCGCTAAGAAAACTCACATTAATAACTGGAATTTTTCCGGAGAAACACAAATGGATCACCCTCCGTTCTGTTAGTCATCCGATGGCGAAAAATCTCGGATCTTTCGGTTTTTTCGCCAGTGCTTTTTACCTATCAACAAGCTTTAATTTTTTGTTAACTTGAGCTGTTGTGATATTTACAAAAGCGCTTGCTAAAGTGGGTTTTGTTATGTAGGCCACCTTACTTCTTATGGGAAAATATGAAAATTATGTTATACAATAATTGCTGAACAAATTCAACGTTGATTAGCATTTTTGGAATTCCATCTACTTGTTAGATACTCAAAAAAAAAAAAAAAAAAAAAAAACGAAACTGAGCAAAAATGTTCTTGTCTTCGTTTCTTCTTGTCCTGTAGTGTCGCTGCAGTCTTTGCTGTGTTTTTTTTTTATTTTTTTTTGTCTGGTACTACTTAATTACATTTCTATCACTATTCACCACTAACTTCTTTAAAAAGATAAATAATAATAAAATAAAACAAATAGAAAATATTATAGGGTAATATATATATAGCATAACGTAATATAGGGTAATTTGGGTGAAGACGCCGTATTGGAGAAGATGTCGTATCATGTGTTGCACCCACAAGCATCAACAAAAACTGTTAGCCACTCAGTTAGAATGAAGGAGGGTGTACATCGAGAGTGTACAGAACATAGTTTGGATTTACCACAAGTTTAAGGGGTGGTTTTATAGTGTTTTGTCATTTTTATCGCTCTGATGAATGCCCGAAATAGTGTTAAATGGCTTTGGCCAAGACGCCGTACTTTCGTTTAGGAAAGATGCCGTCGCTTTTCGACACACCCTAGAGAAAAAAAGTTAATTCTATTAAATACATTGTGTACAGCAGATGGTGCAAAAAGTCGTATACGGCATCTTCCCCCTACGGAAATTGCACTAACGGCATCTTCCCCAGCCATTAGGAAAGATGCTGAAATGGAAAGGTTTTGTAATCATTAATTTTCAGTGGTAAAAAATTGTGTTTCAAAGCGAAACCTATTTTTATATCAATCGCAGAAGTTCATATTTTGCGGACAAATTGGATTTTTAAAAACAAAACCAATGCCCAATTTTACATAAAATACATTTAAAAACTACGGCGTCTTCCCCAATCTGCCTTATTTCGACCGCTTCAGTATATTCAGGAATATCTCTTAACAAACTGGCCGTCAACTTGAGGAAAAATATAGAAATAAAATTAAGGGGAGAAGAGAGGGGGTCTGTATTTGGTCTTTTTTTCACTCAGCATGGTGAAATTAAATTATCTTTTCAGCTGAGTTATCTTGGCTGAAATGCGAACCATTCCCCTCTCTCTATGATAGTAATCTAACGTCTTTTATGGCGACAGCTAAAAAAATAAATAAATAAAACCTTTATAAATCTATTGTTACTTTGATCTCTTCAGATTCGAATCATCGGAGCTCTGAAGTACTAAGAATCATTTTGAATGCCCAGAAAATTCACGAAGTCGAAAGATATGGGAAAGTGAGTGCAGATAATAATGGCTGGGAAATCGAACGACTCCGGCTCTGACTCCGCAACTCCGACTCTTACTTGATAGCCCTGAGACTCCGACTCTTGGAATTTAAGTCCCAACTCCGACTCTTCCCCCCCCCCCCAAAAAAAATCAGTCTGACTCTATTCCGGTAGACTGAGTGAATTTGGCTCTTGAATATTTGACGCCTTCGATGCCCGGCACAGACTCTCTTGCCCCAAAATCGGTCCGACTCCAACTGCGCAAGAGGCGGAGGTGCGATGCGGCGATCCTCCCTGCCTTGAAGCCCTTCCATCAGCAAATTTTCAGCATTGAAGTTCAAAAAACTTGAGTAGAGGGTTTTAATGGTGTCGAAGGAATCAAGTTTGGACTCTCTCCCGGAAACGTTCCGAAATCGAAATACGAAACTTAACGTGATCAATATTTGCAAACCAGAATACATAGTAAAAAGTAAGAAATAAAATCAGTCGCCCCTCTCTCGAAAAATTTCTGGACCTGCCCTTGTACGCAGATATACTGGCCGTCGCTTATATGAATCGCTTGTTCTAAACAGTTTTGATTCAATAAAGCCACTCATTCAATGAAGCTGAATATTGTTCTGTTTTGCGGCGATTTGATGCACTAACACGGTTGATTCAATTAATCATTGACTCAATTAACCGACGTCCACGGCAGTCCCATACAGTGGACGTCATATGCATAGTATTATGCATATGACGTCCCACTCACTTATACGCCGAATGAACTCTCACTTATACGCCGGTCCAAGGGACCAACAGGAAAAGGTGCGTAAGTGAGAGAGACGTATAAGTGAACAAGCCTATTTAAAGGACTAAAACTCAACACAGGTTCTAATGAGAAAATGAATAAGAATGTTCCTATAAAAAAGGAACATATTACTACGGTTTGGCAATTACTGTAACGTAATTACAATGATAAAGAGAAAACAAAAATTGTAGCATAAACTGTTCCCTTTAAAACGATGCATAATAGATAATTGTCCCTCTCCGAACTCTAGTTCATGCGGAAAAGATTCCTTCTGTGAGAAGTAAAGGCGAAAGATTAAAGATGAAAGTGAATAAATACATTAAAATAAATACATTTTCATACATTTTAGGCAAACTTCGGCGCACAAGTGAAATATTTATTTTTAGAGAGACGCATAAACGAATGATACTACCATTATTTTGCTATGGAATGTGCTGGGACCATTTAAAATCGTCGTATAAGTGAAAAAGGCGCATAAACGAGGCGGAGTATAAGTGAGAGTTCACTGTATAATTCAACTTCGCAGAGATGGCCTATGACTCCTCCTTTTTTCAGGATTGTCCATTTTTAGGTAGGGGTGATATGTAGATGAAAATTGAGGAATGGGATTCACAATTGCGGCATTGGTTATAAAGCTTGAATACGTCACCTTGCTTAACTTTGATTGGTCTCCCAATTTGAGAAATTAGCCAAAGAGGAAAATATTTTAATTTTTGCACAATCGAGAAAGATTTCTCATTGGATACAAGAAAGTAGGTGGGTCTTGGTTTTATATCTTTCCGCAGCCATTGGCCATTGACTGCAACGCCTCCAACTGTTCATTTAAATTTAAAAACAAAATGGTAACATAAGGGTTGCAATAAAGAAAGCAAAGACTTGTTTTCACTTCCTCGCCAAATGCAGGTGTGGCTCGAAGAATTATTTAATATTTCATAAAACTTATCACTTCACCAAAATGTCGCTAAACTTGCAAATATGGCACTCTGGAGTTTCTTCCTTCTCTACCTATTTTAAGGAATCAAGGGCGTATTTAAGGGGGGGCCGAGGGGGCCCGGGCCCCCCCGAAATCGAGAAAGATTTTTTCAAAAATAGGTGTTCGGTTCGTGTTTGCTCAAAAAAAAAAAAAAAAAAAAAAAACCCTTAAAAATGCCCACTCTCTATTAACATTGTTTTCAAAGGTGTATATAAGGGAGTGCTCCAGAGGGTCTTTCCCTCCTATACCCCTCCCCCCCCCCGAAAAAAATTCGTTTTTTTTTAATAGGTACCGTAAAATGGGGTGTATAGGAACAGCGGGGTCAATCGGAACAAAACTTCCCGACCGCACAAATAAATTCTTCATAAATATACTATTGGGTATTTTTCGCCATGAATTTTTTTTTTAAAGGTAAGATCATAGGAAGTAGGAAAAAAAATAGTTTTGTCAATCTGGCAAAGCTACTGGCTTCTAAGGGAGGCTGCACGTGGAATGCTAGAAAACATCACGTTTTCATATACTGCAAAACTTCGTATGCAAGAACAAACTTTCTTATATTTAAAAACTAACAGTGGTATGTTTCGATTATACATGTATTTGAACAACAGAATACCATATTAAAATTTACATTTTTTATAAATTGTATCATAAAAATGAAGAATTCTGAAAAATGCCACGGGAAAAAAAATTGCGGGGTGAATCGGAACACTTAGTTCTGTTGTTCCAATTCAAACTTATTTGAAGGAAACTGTTTTAAAAATGAAGATTCTAACCCCAGTTCTTCTAATCAAGACAAAGACAAGGATTTGTTACTGTTTATCTCTTCTCGTGAGCAACTAGATCTTAGAATGACAAAAAGTTGCAGATTTCAAAAGATTTTTTCTCCAGGAGACTTCTTTTTACTTAAAATACACGGGGGAAAGTCATACAGACTTTATGTAGCAAAAGTCCAGCATACAGACAGTGATGAATAAGTGTTAAAATCTTACAGGACCAGGGGCGTAGGAACCAGGGGAGCTGGGGGAGCTGTGGCTCCCCCTGGAACATTTCAGACTGACTCAGCTCCTCCGAGAAAATTTCTTTACTATAACATTCTGTAGCACATTGCTTTCTTCAAACCTGTTTTCATGCGTATTTGCCCTAGGAAATTCACGCAATATCACCAAAAATTGTCATAAGTCATTGTTCAAAAGGTACCATTTGGAATGTTTTCCGTTAGAAAAGTTTGAGGTTCTCTATTTCTAAGTAAATATTTCATCTAAAACTGAGTTCATATTAAAAATGTAAAAGTTTAGTTAAACTTGTTTTTCTGAAGAAAGAGATATTTATCTATGATTTTAAATTCCTTTTATTCACAAAAAGTGTTTTCTTGAACATTTATAACTTTACGATTGATCTTGTGTGTAAAGGGGCGAAAAGTGTGTCTTGTCCCCCCCCCCCCCAACAAAAGCTCAAAGATCTGGCATTGCGCTGGACTCCCCCTGTTTATAAAAAGTTCGTACGCCACTGTACAGGACAATACCCAAAACCCAGAAATTTTAAGAAACTAAAGAAAAGGCAGCGCTCATCCCAGAAGATGTTATGAAAAAACTTATGTCAAGTCATAATTGCTAGTTTTAAGGACAAGTACATATTTGTGGACGACATGAGTGACTTCCTTTCATGTTAAATCTTTGCATTTCAATTCAAAAGCATTTCTTAAAATTACTTTTCATTTTTCATAAGCTCAAAATTATTTTGAATTTTGACAAATTATAAACGTTTACTGGTATTGAAATTATACATTTATTTGACAGTAATTATCTGTTCTTATTTTCCTCCATCAATATTACTCATGTTTATGAGATCTATCACAGGTTAAATTGAAAAAAAATAAAAATTTTAACAAGTGTTCCGATTGACCCCTATCAGCGGGGTGATTCGGAACACCCATAATTTCCTATATATTTTAATAATAATTGTTCAAAATGTTTTGTCTTTGCTTGGAATATCGAAAGTAAAGCAAGACCGAAGTTTTTACCAAAAAAATCAAATTAAAAAAAAATCTTTTAACTGCTTTTTTTACAATCAAAGCTGAAAAGTGTTCCGATTTACCCCATTTTACGGTAGTTATTATTATTCGGTTTAAGTTTACTCTGAAATTATTTACATACTTTTAGCTTGAAATACTTAACTAAATAAATAATTATTACTAATAATAATTCGTTAGATGACACCAGGGAGTATATATAGCGGCTCTAGTGCAACCCAAGAGGGTCACGAGCCCTCGCGATTTACTCGAGAGAAAAAAGAACGTGTCTTGGGAAAATAAAGATATTTCAATTAGAAAACGCACAGAAAAAATCCTAATCATTTTGAATAGAAATCTTTAAATGAAAAATATTCAACGAGTGTTGATTATTAGTCAGCAAATTACGTTTCTCTCTTTCTTCTCATTCCCCCTGTTTTTCTAGTCAGCCAGGAAATAAGAGTCTTTAAAGTAATGCTATACACTCAATAAATTTAAAATAAAGTGCAATCATTCCTCCTCGGCAAGAAATTTAGAATAAAATGTAAGTATTCCTCCCAGTAAGAAATTTAAAATAAAGTGCAATCATTTTCGGTTTTAGTTTTTTCACAAATAATTTCCAAGCTTTCAGCTGAACAAAACAAAACAAAAAAAAAATCGAAAAGAGGTAGAAGTTCAAGCCGGCCGAGCTAGAAGGGGCACGTAATTTTCAATTTCTTTACCAGTGGTGAAATTAAAGAATAGAGTGCTTTCTCAGTGGCGGGTTTCAGGTAGGAAGTCGAGGCCCGTATATCCGCCAAGCATGAATTCAAAGAAGGCTCATGACCCCCCTTAAATAGTCCAAAGAGATCTTAAAATTTCGCTTTTACAACGTGTAGTTTAATCGCAGTTTCAAGACTTCAATATCCAAAAATTTTCGGAAGAGAGTTCTTTTCCCGCTTCTTCAATACCTTGGTCAAACATTGCCTCAAATGGCATTTTAGAGATTTAAAATTCAAACAGTTAACGGTAGTTGATATCCCCCTCACTTTTCTGGAGTCTTTAGCTCTAAAATGTGTTTTTTGAAAAGAGAGAGATTACAGTCTCTATGCTCAAAAATGTCCGGAAGAGTCCCTAAATCCTTTTATTATCCTAAATGTTGTTAGACAAAGCCTAAAAACAGTTGTTCCTATCAAGAATCATGGCGTAAGCGGCGCTATTGAATTATTTTTAAGGGGCGTTTTTAAAAGTTTTTGTTTTCTTTTTCTTTCACGTGTGGCTCTCGTTTTTAGAGGGATCTTCGTGGAATTCTTGGATGATAAGTTTTTGCTCTTAGGGGTAATGGGCACCTCTGCTAAAAGTAAAATTTTGAACCTTCAGTTTCAAAAAATAGAGCTTAAAATAGCATTCTTGAAGCTTCACTGCCGCAAAATTTCAGGCACAGCTCCCGAATCCTACCTCTTCTCTTGACTGTACTAAAGATAACCTAAATAAAAATGTTTTCAAAGCATTAATTTCGAAACATTTTGGGAGAGAGTCCTTGCTAACGTTACTACCAAAGATGGTCTAAGTAAAAGGCTAGGTTTCAATTTTGAAAATTTTCGGAGGGAGATCCCTAACCACTTTTTGTCTCTTAACGTCTCCAAAGAGAACGCGAAATTGCGCATCTATGTATCGTAAAATCTTTACGGCGGGAGGGTCTTAGAACTTTTAACTATCCCAAGAGATAACTAAGATGAGACTTCAAGTTCAAAAAAAAAAAAAAACTCATCTTCTTTTCTTGTTACTCTGATCCTTCAAACGTTCAAGCAACGGTTAGCATAAATAATTTCCAATTTTGGAAAAAAAAATGTTTGAAGGAATCTAAAATTTCGTAATCGTCTCTACCTTTCTAAAAAATTACCAATTTTTTAATTCAATTTGAAAATGTCACCACTGTCTTACACAGATAATAGCAAAAAAAAAAAAAGAAAGAGAGAGATGGTGTGGGGCGCGCGGGGGCTAAGACTTGAATTATATGGGCCTCCCCTCCGAAATAAAATTTCCTAATATACGGTGAATACGCCACTGTAAGGAATGGACTCGTTTTGCCTCTCATATGGTTGATTGACACGGGTGAGGAAGAGGGCCAGATGGGCGCCATTTGTGTCACGGTTGAATAATATATGAATAATCAAGCGTTATACTCGACTGCAAACTTTCTTGACTATAGAGAAATAAGCTGAGACCAAGCAAAGGAAGTAGTTCCTTGCGCGGTGTCCGAATTTCGGGTGAAATTAGATCCTTCCCTTTAGAAATCGGATTCGAGTGTTTCATCTACGCATATGTAGCCTTTTTTTGTCATAATATTCGTAATAGTCTTAATATTTTCATTTTTACGAACGGAGTAGAGCGGAAGCGTAATCCATTTGAATCGAACACGCCAGCCAATAAGAGTTCACGCACAGTTGGCGATCTCCTCTAATTCGCCAAGAAGGTTTCTGTTAACTCTGTTTTTCTTCCGCGCGTAGTGATTTCAGTATCAACTTAAGTTGCTGCGGAGTATAGTTGTATAACAAACAGCCAAAACAACAAAGGGATGGAAAAGCGATTGCAGACGGAGAATGCATGTTCCACAGCCATTCTAGTCTGTATTCCTTATTCTCACGCACCCAGCTGCCGACCTTGTTCTTGAGTTCCGCGTGGTTCGGCCTCGAGCCGTTCCTTTATTCTTTTTTCCCGCTCTTTCCCGGAGTCGTCTGTTTATGTGGGCGGGAGAGAGTGCCCGTCGAAGGACCTTTCGAGGGGTGATTGATTCGAGGCGAATTGTTGAATACTGAGTGCCTTCACCCAACGCTCAGTTTCGTTTTGGGTCATTCCATTTTGATATTATAGGTTGAAAAAACTGAAAAACACGCTTTTGGAGTAAATCAAAATAAAAAGAATGATTAAATAATAGTTAAAAAAAAAGATACGCTTTTAGAGTTAATCAAACTAACATGCACTTATAATGCATCAAAATGAAACATGGTTTAGCCTTTAGTGTTAATAATAGTATTAAATATATCACTTTTATGTTTGCAAAGAACGTGAATTTTATTTTTGATTTAGAGTTACATACAAACAACTGAAACATTTATAATACATCAGCATGTAATACAGCTTAGCCTTCAGTATTAATAATAGTATTAAGTATATTACTTTTACATTTGCAAAGAACGTGAATTTTATCTTTTATTCAAAGTTACATACATTACTGACAGACAAACAAACCCACATGTGAAACTAATAAAAGCGTATTAAAAATTGAATATCCACTAAGTTTACATGCACTTATAATACCTCAACATGTAATGTAGTTCAGCCTTTAGTATTAATAATAGTATTAAATATATTACTTTTATGTCTGCAAAGAACGTGAACTTTTATTTTATTCAGAGTTACATACAAACAAACAAACAAACAAACAAACAAACAAACAAACAAACAAACAAACAATCAAACACACAAGTGAAACTAATAAAAGCGTATTAAAAATGCATCAGTTGCTGCACAAAACAGCCTGCAAAGACTCCAAATAGGTTTTAGATCCTTGCTTCGTTGCATTCGTGTTTCATGATGAACATGGGCTCTATTGTATAAAATGTAATTAAATTTTTTAAGATTTCCACGCAGCAAAAAGTTAAATGTTGTCTTTACAGTATTATACAGCTAAGTTTTTAGTAGTTGACTGTAAAATAGTGAATTTTATGGTAATAAACTACAAAATCGCTCTCTCTCTTTCTCTCTCATTTTACAGTAATAAACTAAAAGTAACTGTCAATTTTACAGTTTTGAACTAGAACCTCTGCTGCCAGCATTTTATTGTTTTTTTACAGTACAAAACAGCTAATTTTATGGTAATAAACTGTAAAATGGCTAATTTTACTGTTTTTTACTGTGCATTTTAGTTTTAAACTGCAACCTCTGCTGCCAGTATTTTACTGCAAAAACGAGTTTATTTTTTGCCTGTGCAGAAGCAGTATTTTAATGATGGTTTTTCAGCTGCGTAACGGACGTATCTTACGAGATACGTCCGTTGCGGAGAAAATAATATTACTAAAATATTTTTTTTTTCTTTAAATCTTTAAAAGTTGATTGCGTTGTATTTTATTAAAGACCATGTTCATTATTATAGTTCGGAAAATAAACAAGAATTCAACATATTTGCAGCCTTTGTAAACTGTTTTGGGAAAAACTGATACGTCTGTTACCTTGGAATTGCCTCTTAGTAGCCATGGCATAATCACAAAAGTATTCTCCTGGTGTGATTTTTGCTTAAGATGACCATCTATTTACTTCCTCACAACGGGCATTTAGCAATTTTTGACAAGTGCATTTATATTTAACAACTTAACATATTTGTCCGTGAAGCAAACGCACTCACAGCTCGATCATAGCATCCTAAAGTTTTAGGATGCTATGATCGAGCTGTGAGTGCATTTGCTTCAGTTCTGCCTTAGCCCTGGCTTATGGGCAATAACTCATTGCATATTTGTCCGTGTCTGACCCTGGCAAAAGATACAAGAAAATTTGGGGTTCAAAGAGCTGGAGACATGTACTCTCATTGAAGCTGAGATCTCCCCTGAACTGGTAGCTAAAATTAATTTAGCACTCGAGCGAGAGTCCGCAGGCAGTGGTGCCGATTCAGTTCAGAAAATGCATGAAACAGCTTTAGGTATGAGCTAACTTTTGTTGTTAATATTTTTGGAATAAGGAAAATTAACTGAAAGACCATGTTTTTCATAAAATGCACGCAACGAAACAAGGATTTATCATATTTCCAGTCTTTGTAAGCTGTTTTGTGATCAATTGACACGTCTGTGACCGTGAAAACGCCCTATAGAGTTAGTAATCATTTCCTTCAAAGTGGAGTGTGTAATCCTTTCCAAGATCAAATTTTGCATCCATGAATCAGGACGGACATGAGATTTTTGTTAAATTTCAACGCACAACTTACATGGCCAGTTTATGATTCTATGTTTACATTTTGCTGTGAGTTCGAACGTCAGTTAACCTAAATAATCATGAGATCAGTGAATTGCTTTCGTTTGCATGAATCACAAAACAAGCACTGTTGATAAGGGGCGAGTGGTACAACTTGTATCGAAAAATCGCAGGTTCAACGACATCCCTATGAAATCTGCATACTTATTGGTATACGGCAGAGAGATATGAGACAACAGATAACTGTGATCTTCGCCGAAAATAAGTGCAAGGTATAAGTTTGCTTTGCTCCTTTTTCGGTGGTTGTTGAGTAGATCACAACAAGATATGGAATAAAATACTTTTCCCTTCTGTCCTACTGTCCTCGTTTGGTTAGGAGCACAGAAATTTCCAGTCTACGTTTTGTTTCAAATTTCTAATGCAGTATTAGTCCTTTGTGAAGATCGCTCTACCATTGATCTCGTCCGTAAGTTAAAGGAGTGCAAATTAGGTTTTATTCCGCCTCTGGTCGTCTACTAAAGTTTTTTACGCATCAACTATTTTCAGAAGAGCAGAAGTGGTGGACTTTGAAAAAGATAGAGCTATTTTTACTTCCTTCTCAGTTTACCAAGTGACCGAGAAATGATGCGATAGCTATAATACAATAATTGGTCATTCATGTTTTGTTTATGTAATGTGCCACCAAACAGTGGTCATTTGCGGTGTTCAGTTCTATAAAGCCGTCATGTGCGGATGGGTTCCGTTGTAATATTTCGTTTTCTTCCGACTTCAGTATATTTTTCCGTGTTCTTTTTAAAAATTCCGAGACATTTTTGACATTAAGTTCCATGCTATTTTCATTCCATTGACTTATTTTTTATTGCTTTTTCATTGGTAAAAAGACCATTTTGTCGTTTTAAGGTCAAGGATTCAGACTAGACATTTAGCGGAAAGGTAAAACTATTTTTGATTCAAACTAATCTGTCAAATTTAGTAAAAATACGAAGCGGTTCAATGCAAACCCACATGTTTTAAATAACCCTTTATGTCTCAAACTAATTTAACAATGAATTTTTATGAATATTTTTGGTTTTTTGAGTTGCAAATACATCAAAAAACGTTTTTACCGAGCATAAAAATATTTTGAAATTTTTGGGGGTCTAAGGCCCCTACGCCTTAGGACCCCT
>JAXGGA010013978.1:0-33465 GCA_038373865.1 Uloborus plumipes
TGTCGAATTTTTTCAATTTCCCTGCTTTTACAGCATACGTTTAGGGTCATTCCATAGAAATGTCAACCTCAGATGAAGAAAAAAAAATATCGAAGTGAAAAAAGTATCAAAAAATAAATAAATAAATAAGGAAATAGAAATCATACAACATAAGAAGTTAAAAAAAGTTGAAGAAGTGTCGAAATTATCACTAAGATTAGAAATAATAAATAATTTGCAGTGTTTTTTACTGCCTGTTATTCGACGGTTACGTTAGTCCCGTTACGTTAGTCACACTCCATCTTGAGTAAAAGTGACACTTAAGGCTAAAAAAAATTAAGATTTAATAAAGGTGGTTTATGTTTTTAAAAGCCAACCTTACACATTTTTCAAACATATCATTCAATTTTTAACACTTGCTTAACTTTGAGAAATGTTTGCCTCACAACTTGAGCATTCATTTTCAGGGTTGCAAAAATGTTACGTTAGTCACGCTGCTATTTTGGTTGAAAAAATATCTACTGTCGGTAATTTTGTTTTAAATTCTTAGAAGAAATGATACATAGATACCATGTGCATTGTAAATCCACCAGCATAACTAAAAAATATTTTTTATCCTTTAAGTTACAAGTGAAAACAGTTACAAAATCAGCTCTGAAGGTTACGCTAGTCACTATGGAATGACCCTTTAATGTTTTTTTTTTCATGTTTATCTCGAATGATCTTTCCCGAAAACCCCTATTTCTCGAATTTTGACGGATCTAGTTTTTGAGTTTCATCTTCAGCTACCTTTATCAATGGTATATCTTGGAGACAAAAATCATCTTTTGAACAATCATTCAAAGACTATATGTTCGCACTTAAAGGTATGCATTAACTTGCTACCGATATAGTTATCACAATTAGTAAGGCGTTCACAACATGTCGTACAGTAAAATATTCAACAATATCAATGCAAAACAATCTATGAGGTATTTGACTTTGTTCCAATTGCTAATTTTCGTAAATTTTTTTACAACCTCTGTATCTCAAAACCTCCGTGTTTCGAATTTTTCTTCTGTCCCGTGAAATTCGAGATAGACAGGTTTGGCTGTATTAGTAAGTGAGTCTTCATTTTACCTCTTTCAGCAGCCATTGGGGAGGGACAAAAGCGTCTCTTATAGTGCATTTAAATTGTGAATGGTGGAACATAAAACGAGCATGTAAAGGGCCAGGTGCTATTTTATTATCTAAACACCACCAATCATTACCGTATCTGTTCTTGTGAGGGTCCTATTTCTCATCTGCTTATCTTCGATTCTTATTTTATTGCTTTTTATGTATTCTGTTTCCACTCATTTCGCAATTAAATATCGTAAGTGGCAAGGCTTCTATAAATTATCATGCTGATCACTGGCTTTAGTGCAATGTATATATGACCCCTTTAACTGTTATCAGTCAACAAGCAAATTCGAAGTTCGGGCGACCTCCCTCATTGCAGCTTCTAAGAAAAGGGTAACAGGACGGGAGTTTCCCACCAAATGCTACTAGATCACTCGGAAAAGATTAGTTTAAAAAACAAGAAGCAAAAGGCTCGTATCAAGTTTCACGAACGAGTCACGACAACTCATTACCACAAAAGAAAACAAAACTTGAAAGTCAAAGCAAAACATTCTTATTGCAGAAAAAATACTCGCAGACGCAGACAATAAATTAGCAAATCCAAATAAATATTTTTGGCAGTTGAGATTGTCCTTCTCATAGAACATCACACCAAAGAGTCTTTTATTTTACTTAAATGTAGATCTTAACAAAAACTAAACAAAACAAGTTTTTCCAAAAACTAAACATAATATCTTCACTATTCATCCTTATCCATTTTTTTTAACATCATGACGTATGTATCTCTCTTAATCGTATTTAGGTAGCATGGTTGCAAAATAGTTCAAATCAACCTTTTTAACTGTTAAAACAAATTACTGAAAGTAAAATATGTCTCTTTTCTTAGTTGAAACATTTCAAATTCGAGCGTTCTTCCTAATGAGTCAATGTGCAAGCGCAATAAAAGCATAAAGGCAAACTATAGAGCAGAGACAACATTTTACAAAAACTACGTTGAAATTGCACTATCTTATTCCATGAACTATTTTATTTTTTAATTGTTGCCAAATAATATTTGTAAAATTTCAGAATGGAAACAAAAATTATATCTTAATGACAACTTGCATCAAAAATATTCCTTTCAGGAAATGAAAAATAAAGCACTTTGACTTTGTGTTGGAAATCCTTCAATAAATTTCATCCTTCCGTCAATGCTATATCTAGAAAGCAATTTATTAGAAATCCCCCAATCCGCTCCTATCCATTACTTTAAACCAGAAAACAACTAATTCACATAATCGTAACAAATTTCTCGATTTTTAGCCAAAAAAAGCAAGTTCAGTAAAACTAATTTGGAAGATAGATATATTTGAATTTCTCCTTTAAGCACTTATGCTGAAAATAAAGATTTTTTTTCAAAACTAGCCCTGAAAATAATCAAATTTTAAAATATTTTATTATTCGTATCTTACAAAAAAAAAAAAAAAAAGCCATTGTGAACAAAAATATAAAAAAAAAAATTTGTTACTGCTCAAAAGTTAAAAACGACAAACTTTGTTCGAAGCAAAAACGCCTCTTAGACCAGGGTTTGCTTATATTTCAACGCAGAATCTAATGTAAAGTTTTGTAAATTATTCGAAATTAAACAAAGTCATTCAAATTAAAAAAAAGAAAGATATTAATGAGATGCCTACTCGAGAGCTTTAGAACAAAATCTTCCAATCATCAAGAGTCATTAAAGGGGAGAGACAGACAGGCAGACAGAAGCCAGACAACACGCATTTCTCTCATCTCATTATTCCATATTAAATTTTTTTAATAGTCTTTAAAATATTTCTGTTTTCTTTTTAAATATTTTTATGAAATACTAGGAATCTTTTCGTGATTTTCTTTGCTTTTATCATTTTTATTACAAGAAAATAAAAGCTTTTTTTTTATTTACCTGATCAATTTAAAACAAAGCTTTAAAATCCCAAGTGTCTGATTCATTTCGCAAGAGAAAAATTCTTTTTTTACTGACAGACGAACTGGTTAGATTTTTTTTCAAAATGTTTGTTTGGGGGGGAGGGAGGGGGGTTACAGCTTCGTGTTGAAAGCTCAAAACATTTTCAAAGAAGACACCCTTTTGTAACCTCAAAACGCGCGATTTTTCTCGTGTATATGATTCAATAACGTTTTCACGATATTTTCTTAATCATCGTCGTATAAATAAAAATGCAACCACAATGAAAGTTGATTTATTGAAATCTTATTGATTAATTAGAATTTTTTTTCTTCATAAAAAGATATTTTGCAAAATATGGCTAATTTCCCTTTTAATAACCACCAAATTGCATTTTCCGCATCAGTTCAAGTGATAAAGAAACTTAAGCCCATTACAACATTTCAAAACTCAGTCATGCATAAGCAACAGCACGGTAAATTTTACCAGTCTGCATTATGCGATTTGTACAGAAACATAGCAAAAATTTACAAAACGTAATTATTTTACCTTGACGTAAACCAACTTTGAGGAACTAGATTAGTGCCGTAATTATTCGAAGACAAGAATATTTTGAGTTGAGTAGACGAAATGGGTAATTTATTCTAACTAAAGGTTAGAAAACAACCTTGCAAGATACCAAAGTTTGTAGCATGGCAAAAAAAAATAAAACAAATTCAGTACGCAATTTGTTTTGTTATACCTAAAAGCTTTTTACAAACTTCATCAATTCTTAGAATAATATTATGTCGTCTAGAAACCACAATGTGTTTCAGGCCACTTGATTCCAAAACATGCAGAATAAAATTAGCAATGCTCATAATATAGTTAAAGAAACATTAAATATTTTACAAAAAGAAAATAATAAAATTTAATCCGTATATGTTGAGGTAAAATATCGCATGAAAGCATTAATGTCAGAGGAAAAATACTGATATTGTCTTTATTTTACTTCCAATGTGGTATATATTATTTAAAAAAAAAAAAAGCTTAAAAAATGAACTGTTTACCACTTGTGGCCAACGAAAGAGTAAAAGACAGCATGGGAAAAAGAAGACGTCCTAAAAATATCGTTCAAAAATGTTTTAAAAAAGTCGCAATGGATCAAATAAATCAATGAATATTGAAAAGGGGGCATTTCACGGTATTTGTGACATAGGGGTGTCCGTAACAAAACATTTAAAAGTTTAAAATTTTTATATATATTGAAAAAGTACATTCTGAAGTATATGAATATCATATTGTTTTCATAGTTGACTTTATATTATGTTTGCAATTGCACTCAGAACATTGAAAATGCAATTTTCACTGTTACGGACTCTACATTGAATTTTTCTTTAAATCTGGCTTAAACCGATTTTTGAGCCAAGACTAGTACTTGAGACAGATAAAATGAAGGCTCACCTCTAATATAGCTAACAATTTTAATCAAAAAGTGCGTTCTATTAAAAAATTATGGGTTGTGACAATGATGACTGTAGAGTCCGTAACAATTATTACTATTAAAATCTGTCCGCGTCTGTCTGTCTGTCTGTCCGTCTGAAGCTTGAACTCCTCAGAAACCGCTGAGTGTAAAGAAACAAACATAATAAATACCATTCGATTCGAAATTTTTAAAGGAAGACAATAAGACCAACCGCGTAATTGTACGACGTAAATTAGCTGAGATATTAATTGAAACGTTAATTAAATTCTTTGCACTTTTAAAATTCCAAAACATTTATTTCTTTCCGTTGCCATTTAAATTAAAGCGTTAATTAAATTATTGCACTATTTAAAATTCCAAGACATTTATTTCTCTCCGTTGCCATTTTAAATTAAAGCGTTAATTAATTATTGCACTATTTAAAATTCCAAGACATTTATTTCTTTCCGTTGCCATTTTAAATTAAAGCGTTAATTAAATTATTGCATTATTTAAAATTCCAAGACTTTTATTTCTTACCGTTGCCATTTTAAATTAAACAGTTAATTAAATTATTGCACTATTTAAAATTCCAAGACTTTTATTTCTTACCGTTGCCAGTTTGAATTAAAACGTTAATTAAATTATTGAACTATTTAAAATTCCAAGACATTATTTCTTACCGTTGCCATTTTGAATAAAAACATTAATTAAATTATTGAACTATTTAGAATTCCAAGACATTAATTTCTTACCGTTGCCATTTTGAATTGAAACGTTAATTAAATTATTGAACTATTTTAAATTCCAAGATATTTATTTATTTCCGTTGCGATTTCAAATTAAAACGTTAATTAACTTGAACTTTTCAAAATGAAAGAGTATTATTTTTTTGCATTGTCATTTTGAATACGTGTTATAACAAAGTTCTAACAATTGTTTTTATCCTAATTATTAATGACATATTTTTACTCTGGTACCATTTTGAAAATGTGTTTTTAAATAAAATTGCAATTGCTGTTTTTAGAAGGGACTTTTTTTGGCTGCGATCCAAATATTAAAAGAACTTTTTCGTTTAGAATTTTGCAATTAATTTTACAGGAAGAAAACGGTTTGGAAATAATTGTTTTTGAAAAGGAATTTTATTTGTTATTTAGGGAAAGTGCTAAGTATGCGCTACTTGACACCGTCTTTACTTTTGAGGAAGCATGTGCAAATAATTCGATTGGTTCTTTGATGCAGGAAAGCATTTTAGCGAGCCGCTTTAGCGGGGAGTAGTTTGTTAAACTTTTCCTTGGTACTTTAAAGGCGAGCCACCTTGGCGGCGAGTAGTTTATTGAAACTTTTCTCGCGACTATAAAGGCGAGCCGCCTTGACGGCGAGTAGACTGTTTAAACTTTCCTCATTACTTTAAAGGCGAGCCGCCTTGGTGGCGAGTAGTTTGTTGAAACTTTCCTCGCTACTTTTAAGGCGAGCCGCCTTGGCGGTGAGTAGTTTTCTCAAACTGCCTTCACTACATTACAGCCCGTGCAACGCCGGGCCACGCAGCTAGTAATTGGAATAAAAGTTGAATGTTTAAAGAAAAATTCAATGTAGAGTCCGTAACAGTGAAAATTGCATTTTCAATGTTCTGAATGCAATTACAAACATAATATAAAGTGAACTATGAAAACAATATGATATTCATATACTTTAGAATGTACTGTTTCAATACTTTTAAAAAGTTTTGTTACGGACACCCCTATGTCACAAATACCGTAAAATGCTCCCCCCCCCCCTCCCCCCCCAAAAAAAAAATTTTTTTTGAATGAAGGTTTACGAGATGGAAAAAAAAATGTATACTGGTGAGTCTGTCCGTCGAACTCTCTAGGTCTTCTTTCTCTAATAAATTAAGAGGTAATGATTCAATTCAAACAAAACGCGCTTTTTCCAGACTGTCTTATAGACAAAACACATCATTCGATCGCTTCTTGATTTGAACGCATTTTCGTTCAGTTTTGAACAGTTTATAAAAACAACTTAACTTTGTACGGGAAAATTTAAATTCAAAAAGTACTGATGTAACAGGATGATTTGCTTCTACCAGAAGTAATCAGGAATGTCTTTTTTAATGCTATTATTTTGTTTGATTACTTTAAAATTATTTCGAGTAATTAAAAAAAACCGCCTAAGAGAAGGGAATGAATTCGATACCATTTTTAATTAACAGATTATGAATTTTATTTTGTTTATTTATTTCTTTATTCATTTTTTAATTTTATCCATTTAATTATTTATTTACATGTTGTACAGATGTTTTATTTTAGAAACCTATCTAAACTGCTGAAAAGGTACTTCAGAAACTACTTTAGAATTTAACATTAATTGATAAATATTAAATAACAAACTATTTTGATATAATGTATAGCATAAGGTAATTGAGAGGGAGATGTAACTTATGTTAGCACAGCTATGACGGTGTGCAAGAAAGCAGAATCGGTTAGTTCTCGATGAACTTCTTTATCATGAAATTCAAAGTAATGTCATTTGCAAGAGCTTTAACAGCTGTTTGGCTCCTCTCAAAAATAAATATTCAACATTTCCTCAGTTTTGCTTTTGTTTTCACTTGATTGATTAATGCTCACACAAGTAATTTCTAAAGAAAGGAATGAATGAATGTTAACAGCTTTTTTTTTAACTTACAGAAAATTATTTGAAGAAAAATAAGTTCAAGTTTCTTAAAAACTGACACATCTCTGTAAAATTATACCCCAAATGTTGTAAACCCTTCTCCTCTTTGATCATGAAGTAATTTTTTCAAGACTTCAATCAAACCAAATGTCTTGGCGAGAGCCTTAAATTCTGAAGAATAAAACAAAATTCGCTTTGAAAAAAAAGCCTGAATCTTACCGAACTGAAATCGAACCACAAGAACTAATGATCAACTATCTTTGAAGTTTCTCAACAAAACAAAACGAAAACTTAAAAACTTTTACCAAAAGCAAAAAAATATTCAATCAAACAGAACAGGCAGTGAGCGCAGAACCAGTACCACACCCCATTGTAAATAATATGTTCTTCAAGGTGCGCTTTGTAGTGCCTATTAAACAGAAACGAATTTTTTAAGAGCGTGTGGGCGTTGAAGCCAACAGAGAAAACCACAGGGTGTGTTTTTCTTCCCCTTGACGGGGACATTCGAATGAAGTTTTCATTCGGAAAAAAGACGACACTAATGAAGAGATTCTCAAAACTTTCCAACAGAGGGAAAACGGAATATCTTAGCAATCTTATTAAATTTCAGAAGAGGTTTTTTTTTTTATCGTGTTGCAGTGTAACCAATTTAGCAAGTAGCAAAAATTATCAGATTTCATTTAAAAGTTTATGAACACTTTGCATTGCAAACAATAATTTGGGATGAAGCGAGAGGCCAAACCTGCAAAAAATGAACTGTTGTTTTCATAGTATAAAACTGGCAGCCGAGCCATTCTACATACAATGAAGCAAAAAATCGAAAATAGCCATTTTTGGACTTACGTCGTTCTGGTTCTCAGGTACAAATATGTTTTTTCAAATGCACCAAGGAAACTACTCAATAAAATTGGATGGTTATGCTTTCAATGTAATTTCTACACTGCAAAAAAATGAACTGTTGTTTTTAAAGTATAAAACTGGCAGCCGAGGTTCCAATTTAAAATTGTAAAATGCACAGTAGTAAACTGTAAAACTAGCAATGTTAGTTTCTTACTGTAAAGTTAGCAATTTTACAGTTTATTGCAGCAAAATTTAACTGTATTGTACTGTAAAAACAACAATACAAAAGTGGCAGCAGAAGTTCCAGTTTAAAACTGTAAAATGCACGGTAATAAATTGTAAAATTAGCAGTTTTGCAGTTTATTCCTGAAAAATTGGCAATTTTACACTTTATTACTATAAAATTAGCTGTATTATACTGTAAAAACAATATTCATTTTTACAGTGCAAAAAAGTTTTATAAACTACTGCAGTCAATTAGAATTTTCAATTAAATATTTCATAAACCTTTTTTGCACAATTATAAAGGGAAATAGGAAAATTCACTGTATGATACAAGAATCTGTAAAACATTTTTTCATTTTTTTTTTTTTTTTTTTTTTGTTCTATTTTTCACTGTCTCTGACTTTTTTTTTTTTTGAAGTAGGATTGTTTTCGAATAATTAATAAATCTTCTTTCAAATTGAAGAACCATGCCACTGTCTACGTGAAATTCACTGAATTTTCTGCAAGTTTTTCGTCGTAGCTTTTGAGTATCTTATACAAATACATAGCATTAATAAAGTTGGGAGCAAACTATCAAGAGCATTTTTAATTAATTAATCAACTTGCTGCGCATCGTTCAAATTTTTTTTTCTCTCTGTTATTTAGGTTCGATTACAATTGTAAATAAAATCAAAACCTATTTAACAATTGTGTAGCACTAATCATTAGTAATAATGGAATTTTAGTCACTTGGAAAAAATGTTTTGATAGTATAGTTTTCAAACTTTTCATTATTTTTTTTTTACCGTACATTGAATTTTAATTAAAAATGTTTTGAACATAGTTTTTACGAGATGTCTGTACAAAAAATCAATCTAAAAACAAAACTACAAGGCAATTGTGTTAGTCTAATCATTTCGGCAGTGGTTTATATCGTATAGTCGATTTTTTTCAACATCAAAGCTTTGTAAGTAATGAATAGAGAAGTTACTGCATTCGATGACATCAGAAATCAATTTAATCCGCAGTAGCAACGTTATCTCTTAAATACGTAAGTTACAGTTCCACCATAAACGTTTATAGCTTGATCCATAAAAAAACCCAATGAAACTTTTATGATTCTCACAGTGGCAACAAGTTTTTCGGTCTCATTTATTTTTCACTCTCAAAACGGTAACAGCAGTTACATTTCGTACCGCGGGATCCAGCTATGGCACTATTTCAGCTCTTACATTTACGAGGATTCTAAATGGTTGCAGTGAGGCAACTGGTATTCTAAACGAGATTAATGAACTCGGAACCATTTTGTTTTTTTATTACATCGATGACATGCGTTACACAATGCTAAAACTTTGAACGGGTTTATATTTTTAAATCAGACAGTATGTTTAAAAATCCCATTCTAATTACAACTATTTCCATTGCTCATTGGTAACTGAGAAACTATCGTTGACAGTAATTAAACGCAAAGAAAAACTACTGCAAATAATTTCCAAGAACAATGCAAATAAGAGAAATCCTTAGTTCTCGGAGCCCCTGTGTCTTGAACTTTTTCAATAAAATTTACCCGAATTGTGTGCTAAGAAAATTTACTTTTATGTCAACTTGCCACTTGTAGTTTGTTTGTTTTATTAATTGAAACTGTTATTTTAATTACAGTAAACTCTCGATTATCCACGACGGTCTCGGGAAAGAAACAAACGCAATTAACTGATTTTTTCGAAAAAGCACGAATTTTAAATTTTGTTTTTTCTTTACATTTCTTACCCAAGAGTGCGGTGTACTTCATCCAATAAATAAGTTTACATGGGCGTTATCGTAAGTACCACTTCTCTGTAGATTTTATATGCTTGAGAACCTCAAAAACAAATAATTTTTTATGCTGTACCTATCGCCACTGCTTGATCACGTTTTAAGTGTAATGCAATTATTTTCAAGCAAAAGATTTTTTTAACTTCTTTACCCTTTTTTTATGCTTTTTCCATACTATCCGCGATTTTCGTTATCCGCAAAACCCGTGCCACCCAATTCCGCGGCTAATCGGGAGTGTACTGTACAATTGATCAGAAAATGACTAATTCTCAAGGTTATTGAAACCAGTGGCGTACATATCGATTTGAAATAGAAGCAATGCGTCCACAATTATTTGATGCTCAGATTGTTACGTTTCTTCTGGAACTGAGCTCTATGATGAGAAAACAAAAAAGTATTAATGACAAAATCGTTTTTTATTTGTTAATTTAGTTTCAAGATTGATTTTTATGCTCTTTCTTTTTAGTGTTTTTATCTGTCTTGTTAGTCATTATATAAAATCATTTATCAATCTTGTAATTTCTACAAGTTCCGGTGCCATCAGGATTTTCGTTTTATATAACAGTTGTTTAAATAACTTTTTTGTTTCACACAATAATTGTTTAAATATTTTATTTGTTTTACAGAACAGTTGTTTAACAAGCTTTTTTGTTTGCACAACAGTTGTTTAAATAACTGTTTTGTATTACACGTCAGTTGTTTAAATAACTTTTCTGTTTTGCACAACAGTTGTTTAAATAACTTTTTTATTTTACACAACAAATGTTTAAATAACTTTTTTGCTTTGTACAAAAGTTGTTTAATTAACTTCTTTGTTTTACACAAAAGTTGTTTAAACAAATTTTTTGTTTGACACAACAGTTGTTTAACTAACTTTTTTGTTTCCCAGAGCAGTTGTTTAACTAACTTTTTTGATTTACACAACAGTTGTTTAATAACTTTTTGTTTTACACAACAGTTGTTTAAATAACTCCTCTGTTTGACACAACAGTTGTTTAAATAACTTTTTCGTTTTGCACAACAGTTTTTTAAATATCTATAACAGTTTTTTAAAAAGTAAAAAACGATTATAATTAGCTATGTTGTATTACTAAGCAACCGGACAACGCCGGGAAATTCATAAAAACAAACGCATTCATTAGACAGCCAAAAAGTAAACCTTCGCAAAAAAAAAAAAAAAAAATCCAAGTTATCTTTTACAAAATCATGATTTCACATTTATCCTCCAAGAAAATCCGGCATCGCACACCTGACATACTCTCCTTATCCCGTTCCATGCTGCGTTCCACGATTATATTTATACCGAAAAAAAAAAGGGAGGATGAATGAAGTTGAGAAAGTAATCTTAACTCTTGCACACCTGAGTCACGGGCAACGTCCAAGCACCTGTGCCGCACTTTATTGACTACTTTCACTCTTTTTTCTTGCGTCCCCTCCCCCTTTTGTGGAACAACGGAGAAGGCTCGGAGAAGGTCCGTTTGAGGGCGGCGGCGGGTAAAGGGTTGCCACTTGGAATCTCATGCAATGTTTGACGTAAGAAAACACACACACGAATGATGTCTATATATTTATTTATTTTTCCCCACCTTTTACTAAGAATTCTAAATGCTACAATTAAAATAATCTTTAAATTAGTTTTAAAAAACTAAAAAATACGCTTTTAGATGCACTTATAATACATCAACATGTGACATGTTTAGCCTTTCGTATTAATAACAGTATTAAATATATTACTTTTATACATGCAAAGAACGTGAGTTTGATCTTTTATTCAGAGTTTCATACAAACAACTGAAACAATTATAATGCATCAGCATGCGATATAGTTTAACCTTTAGTGTGAATAATAGTATTAAATATATTACTTTTATGTTTGTAAAGAACGTGAATTTTATTTTTTATTCAAAGTTACATACATACTGACAAACAAACAAACCCACAAGTGAAACTAATAAAAGTGTTTTGAAATAATTTAAGTTTAAAAAAGCTGAAAAAAATACGCTTTTAGATTAATTTATAGTTTAATAAACCATAATGAGTTTAATCACGTATAATTAATCAGTTGAATTTTAACTTTTATTCACTTTTATTATACACAAACAACTGAAACACTTAGAAAACATCCACATGTAATTTTAGCCTTTAGTATTTATGAAATGTATTACTTTTATATTTGTAAAGAACGTGAATTTCATCTTTATTCACGGTTACATACATCAAACAAAAAAACCACATGTTAAACTAATAAAAGCGTATTAAAAAGAAATGTTTCTGACAGATTGAAAATTTTGCAGTCATACATTGCACCAAGTTTTAAAACTCTTTCCCCCTTTTATGAAACTTCTAGTTAATTGGGAAATATTAAGTGAACGAATGAATAAAGAAGTGAATTAATAAATGAAGGAATAAACAAATTAATTGATAAATGACTACGCAAGTAGTGCGAAAAAATGAATAAATAAGTAAACGAAATGAACTTTCACTTAGCTCTAAGTGCACTTGTATGAAACATTTTAAACACAAAACATGCCTAGAGTGTTAACTAAATAGTAGCTGCGCTGAATTCAGTTAGTTTCAATTTTTATACAAAAAAACAATAATTTCAAAAAATGTATTATTTTATAATAACAAAAATTATTGGTTGATGAACCACAAAATATTACAATATGAGTAGCATTTTTTTAAATGAATTTCATTATTCCAAACCTTGATCTTGGGGAGACAGGAGCTCCACTCATTACTCAGAGCTTTTTAACCATCTGTAAAAAGTCTACAATTTAGTCTAATCTAAACATATACCAAAGCAATACAAATGTTGAGATGCTGTGAGTTCTTATGCAGATTAAATAAGAACAAACAATAATTAAATAAAGCTGTGATCCAGTAAGGGAGGGGGTGATATCCAAATGTAACTTTTAAGCACTGTATAGAATATGTACGTGCATTGCAATTAATAGAGCTTCAACTTTTGAAATATACTCAATAAAGATTAAAACACAAATAAAATATAAAAAATAAAGTAAAAGAAAAAAAAGGAAAAGAAAGAAGAAACAAGTAATGGCCAATACTCAAAAAAGTTGTCTATTAACGTTTCAAGCACTGTACGGAATATGCGTATCTTTGGGAATAATAGTGCTTTAACTTCTAAATTATTCTCATCGAAGCTCTAAGCACACAAAAAAGGAAAAAAAAAGGAAAAAATTGCAATCAATTATGAAAAAAAAATGCTCACATCTTACTTTTAAGCATATAAATATTACAAAAACGTAAAATTTGGAAAACTTTCAAATTCTTTATCTCGATAAAACGCTAGCATGAGACAATAATTTGTAGCTAGGCACATGTAATTGAACAAAGTAATTAAAAGCAAATTACGTAGCTTTCAGCCATTTGTTCAAACTCAATAAAACTTCCCAGGAGGCAGATTTTATTCACTAATTACTTCCCCACCTCCTCTTTCCCTATCCTATTTGTTGCGATATCCTATTGTGTAATTGCATCCATATTTTTCTTCCGAAATTGGTTTACTTTAGCAAGCATTTCGGCAATTATTTTCCTTAAGGAGTTACTAATCATTAATTATTCGGAGAATTGTTCAGTATTTTTCACGACAAGTTATTATTTAAGTTTTGCATTACGTTCCAAGTTAAATATTTGCACAAAGGCATATTTTAAAATTAAATTTAACGATATTTTGAGAAAAGACACTTCATTCGAAAATGAGTTTAATTTTAATAACTGTTTGAACAAAATGGTGGAATACATTTTGTTTTTCTTCGCTTTTCTATTTAACGAACAAGTAAAACGTCATTTTGTTCTTTTCATAATTTTATTCTTTATGAAAGGGAAAATAAAAAAGAGAAAACTCAAATTTGTTCGAGAAAAGCGATGTTTTAAGGCTATATACTTTTTAGCGATATTTTTATTGCTGTCATTCGATTTACATATTCGACTGCTATTTTGAGTCTAGTTGGTAGTTCGTAATTTTTTGAATCGTTTAAAGAAAGGCCTCTTTCCTAGAAATTATTTGAAACTACATTAACAAACTTTAACTGCAACGTGCTTCTATTATTTTACAAAGGCAGTAGATGAGATTTGAGTGGTGTTTATAAGTGTAACGAGTTGTACGAAATATCGTAGTTAAGAGCAGCAAAACTTCTAATGTATCAAGTATTGGATTCATGAAACACTTGGCAACTTTAAATAACACCGTATTAAGCAGCACAAACTACTGTTAATCAAAGCCAGGAAAACACTAAATAAATAGATTCATGGAAAGCTTAAAATATAAACTACAGAAGTATGTTATGTAGTATTCAATATCTATGAAATAGGTATTGAATATATATTTCATCGACATATTTTAAGACTGAAAAAAAAAGTATGTGCAAAAATAGGTTCGAATTAAGATTTCAAATTATTAAAAAGTTAAAAATCTTATGTCTAATGCATCATGATTACATTAAAGAACATATAATTGGGTAATACAATTATTGAAAATAACAAAAAGGCAAAAACTTAGTGATACTAGAAGCCTTAATTATAACGTAATACAATACTTAAGAACTGAAAAAAGATGAAACTATAACCCTGTCAAAAGGTCTTAATCCTAGAAGAAAAAAAACAACATCAAGAAAGTTCTGAAAACAATTTTGTGCACTAAAATGGCAATACAATTCGAAGAATACTGAAAGCATGTTCAAGAGAAAATAGTACACATCTCCTCTTCGGAACAGTAGAACTGCTTTCTTACTTTCCTTCAAGAGAAAGTTATGTATTTTTTTCTTTTGAATTGATCACAAAAATGGTCCTAATTAGAAAAAAAAAGGATATCGAGAAATTTCTGGAAACCATTCACTAAAATGTCAATACAATTCGAAGAATACTTAAAACATGTCAAGGAGAAAGTAGCAGAGATCTCCTGTTTAGAATAATACAACTCTCTCTCTCTCTACCTTCTTCTATTAAATCATCAGAAAGTTTTATTTTATTTTATTTTTCTTATGAAATTGATCACTATTATGGTCTTACTGCTTTTGTATTGTCACTTCTTCAAAATGAATTTTATCTGTTTAAAAAAAAAATGTCAAAGGGTATTTTCATTCTTTGGGTAAACAATACTCTTTCCCCGGGGTTTTTTCACGCTTTGCAAAAATCAGGGCAACGGAGTCGTGGAGTCGGAGTGTTTTTTGGGGTAAAAGACTTGAAGTCGGGAGTAGAATACTTAAAATTTCAAAAGTAAAAGTCTGTCATGTTAACTCTCAGTCCACAATCTGTCGTGATAGCGGAGTCAGAGTCAAAAAAGACTCATCAAACCGTTTAAATCCTAACCATGACAACGTCTCTGAAGTGACATGATAACGTCTCTGAAGTGCAAGGGTGCTCTGATGGAGAGTTAAGAGAAGTCATTGTGACCTCCCAAAAATGTCTTAGCTCCGAAAATTTTGTTTAAAGATTCTGCATTTTGGAGACATAGTGTCTGCCTACGGATGCTGTGGAATTGGCAAACGTCTTGCAAAGACGCATCTGTCTAAATGATGGTAGAAAATAAAAATTTGGTGCTCATGATTTATTCATTTCAATGTGCCTCTGCTTAAATCAGAGGCAAATACACATTTGCAGCAGCAGAAATCCCTGAAAACTAGTAGATGCGTTCATTTACATAGGTAAACCGCCTTTCCATCTCATTAGTGGTCAGACTGCAATTGCAATCTTGTAGTTTTAAAATGCATGAATGTCCCTTTTCATTAAATGTTTGTGCGTGCTGCATTCCCACATTTAACCATTCGGCAAAATTTGGAGTTCTGCTCGTCAAATTGAGAATCCCCCCCCCCCTTCTCCCAATATTTAATTTCGGAGCGCCCTTGCTGGGGTGTTAAGTACCATCGGACTGGTTTAAAGGTAAAGGAATCAGAATAAGGAGCTCTAAAATTCCCAAAGTAGGCGTCGGTTGCCCCGGAATTCGACTCCAAAATCCTGGAAAACAATATTTTTAATGGCAGGCAAGATTTCAGTCGCCCGCCAAATTTGGCGATAACAGACTGCCTCCGAGAACTTCCCGCCAAGGTCGGACAATCCCGTTGGATACATGACCTATGACCTCCTCTACTGCTTTACCTGTCTCTGCTCAAAAAAAAAAAAAAGTAAAGACCCATTTCCTCGCGGCGTTCGTCAAAGGTGCTAGGGTTGAGTCGCATGTTCTTTTCGTCTGTTTAATGAGCTACAGCGAACCATTTTTTTTTTCTTGGAAGATGTGTGGATAGTTTCCGGGCCGAGACGTACAGCCAGAGACATGCCTCATCCGGAGATCGTGACCAAGTAGCCGAGGGATCACGTGATGTACGGTTTCGGGACCTCCCCTTTTCTATATATCCAAAATAAATGAGAGGGGACTGCTGTTTACTGCTCACAAACTACATAAACTTTCCAACTCTGACCTTGGTTTTGAAAAAAAAAAATGCATGAGCTATCATGTCGGGTGTTAAATATTGGGTTGATGCTTTTGGAGACGTTTGGAAAAAGGAATTAGTGAGTACTACCAGGGCCCAGTTTGGAAAGGTAAGGATAGTAAGCCTGACACTTTTCAGTGACCTCCTTGAATTGTTCGAACGAAAGTAAAGCCGTAGAGGTACAATTGTGCAACAATTTTTGTTTTTATCATTTCGTAAGCATGGTCAAAGGTTGCAGTACTGCAGTGTAAAGAAGTGGTATTCAATCCATATTTCACTCAGGCCACATGCACATTCAAATGTTTCTCGCAGGCCACAATCTAAACTTGAAGGCAAACAAGTTTGAACCAAAAATTTTTCAAAAAGAATCAACAAGATTACTACAAATTGATATTATACACGCATTCGTGGTCTGACTTATTTTTGAAAATTAGGTTTTTCATGTATTTGGTTTATCTTGCTTGAGTTTCGAAATCCGGTTCGAAAATTGAGTTGTTCAAGTGAAATAATAATTTGACTTGAAAATCTAGTGACGGATCTACAAGTGTTGGGGTGCGTCCCAATTGAATTTCTGGGGCTTCTTAGAAATGAACAGAACTATGTGGAATATTTTTCCTATGTCTTTTCGGATGCTCTTCGGAGCCCCTATGCTGTGGGGTTTCTTCAAAACTGCGGCATTTGTGACATGGTAAATCTGCCACTGCCAGTGACAAATTTACAGGTGTGACGGCCAGTCGCAATGCATTTTTTGGGGGAATCTAAGAAATGAGCAGAATTATATAAAATATTTTTCGTGAGCCTTTTGGGATATTCTTCAAGGCCCTTTTGTCGTGGAACACCTCCGTAACTGCAACATTTGCGACGTCGTAAATCCGCTACAGCAGAAATCACATCAAAGAGTGAGCAGGGACGCCCCGAGATAAAACGTTTGGGCGGGGGAAAGTTATCAATTTACCGAATGAAGTTCCAATTTTACCGAATAATAAAATACAAACATGCACATATGTCGTACATGCATAACATTTCGTGCGAAAATACATTAGGCATCTTAAAAAGAAACAATTTTAAAAACTAAAAAGAACAAATAATCTCAATGTTGCAATATTGTCTTCAAATTGCTGAATCGTCAGCAAAATGTGCCGAATACGGAAATCAGGCGCTCCTGAGAGTGAGGGGAAAAAATCATTCACACTTAAGGGGTCTGCCTACGTTCGGAGTACTTTTTTTGAAATAACTCAAATATTGACTCACTGCATATTTTTTTTCAACTATGGCGTGATTAAAAATAGGAAACTGAAAGAAAAATTATTTTTCTCTGATAAAATTTCTTGAAATTTGGGATTTTGAGCAAAAAATAAGCTAATTTTACTGTTTATGCCAAACTTTGTACACTCATTTAAACTCAATATATCGAAAAATCCTTTCTAGTGTATATTACTACGTTACTTATCTGTGTTGTGAACTAAAGGTTATACAATAGTCCAAAAATTAAAAGAAATATGCCAACTTTATTAAAGCTCGCCGATCTTCCACCGTAAAACCCTCAATATTTCCCAGATAAAGGTCTATAATTTTTTTAATTACTGACATAGAGCTTAGATTATAGTTCGAAATATAGCTATAAGTGTGATAAACATTGCCTGAAAAAATCAGGTCTCTAAGGTGTAAGACTTCTCAAGTTATGAGATTTGACGTGAATGAAAATCTCGAAAAAAGTAGTTTCTCATAAAACGCATTTGAATATTTCTCGTACATTGGTATTAAAGTTTTTGAAAATTTTTGAGGAAAACATTTTCTGTGGTATTTTCTTACACTTTCTTTGATTATACTTGTCAATATGTTTTCTTTTTTTACAGCTTTAATTTTTTCCCGGTCTTTTGTATTTTTGGGGTCTTTAAGGTCAACTTCCGGTTCTTACGATGTCACTTCCGGTGCACTTAATTAGTTATAACTTCACTGCTAATCACCGTAGAAGCAAAATTGAAGCCTTTTTAGAGTCCTAAAAATCTATTACGTAAGAAAATACAATAAAATAAAAAAACAATTTTTTCTGCAAAAATGGCCATTTTAAGGCAGGCAGACCCCTTAAAAAAAAAAGAATCTGTTCAGAATAAAATCTATGACCTAACAATCTTCCAGCCGTCTTTTTAAAAAAATTCAATATCAACATAATCCACGCATCTAAAAATCAACTTCTACAACGGAATGCATGGACAACGCCTATGACGTATATAAATAAGCGTTCAACAAATCTGACAGGTACTTTTCAATTTCTCGCTGTCCGACACCAGTTCGAGATGGATGAGGGTGTGATAAGTCCCATATTGTGAGGGCGTTGTATCCGTAAGAAGTCTTGTGATTTGCATGACGCCCCGGTGATGCCATTGAATGAGCAGAGAAATAGCAATGAAATACGAGACATTCTAGGTGGCACGACCCACACTTCGATTCTGTGGTATTTATGGTGAATAATTCTTCGTGAATAGATGCCTCAACCTTGACACTCCCGGGAACTGAAGTGTGATGTGTTTAAATAACTGCACCTCCTCCTTGTAATAAAAACAAATACACACAAATTGTAAGTTGAAAGTTTTTAAGAAGTAACAAGCGAACGTTTGCATTGCCATGAGATGGTAAAAGGTATCTACAGAACTGAGTTTCTGAGACATTTTAAGAAAAGCGCTTTGGATTCCATACTGACAATTGGGAAATGTTGCAATTTAACGTTTTGTTCGCGCCTTATTTGCAACCGAAACCAAATAAGCAAGCTTGTACAGTAAAGCTGAAGGACAATGGGTGATTAAAATATAAAAATGAGAAAAATGAAAAATTTGCAGACACTCCTGTTGGCATTCCCACAACAATACAATACAACTGTTCTAACGATCAAAGTAGTATCTCTATTTTTTACCCATTTGCAAATTATTACACTTTATAGATTTCGTATGATGATATATATGTAATCCTACACCGCTAGAAAGCAACAAGAGCTTTAAAATATAAAGGAACTACATTGAGTAAAAAACAAAAAGCAACGTCTAAAAGCACAAATGGATAAAAGTTAAAATTGGCAAATATGTTTCAAAGGCATAAAGCCTCCTTCTTCAGTGCCAAGCAAGAAATAGAAAGAACCAAAGTACCGGGAGAGTTTAAATAGCAAAGGAGCAAAAGCTAGGCCAATCAGGTGTCAGCGTATGCTGAGCCCGCATTTGGCGTTGCGTTGTCAGAAAATTTAAAAGCATGAAGTAAAATTGGCGAGATGTGTGGAACTGCAAAGGATTCGTTACAAATGTTACCTACATTTTTGTGAACATGAAAGGCTTCTAAGAAATCTAACTCGCCAACAGTTGAAGGTCTGCAAATAATTTTAGCTTCGGAGAAAACAAATCTATGGCCTGTGTCCCAACAGTGTTTCGCAATTGAGGATTTTGAAAGTTCTTTCTTTTTAACATAATTTTCGTGCTCCTTTAACCTAAATTTTAGCGCCCGTCGGGTCTGTCCGACGTATCCAATTTGACATTCACAGATTGTGTGATAAATGCCCCACCGATCAAATGGTTGGATGGGGTCTTTTAATTTAGAAAAAGTTAGTTTGTTGATGGGTCTGTAAATGACATGAAAATTGAACTTGCTGAGTATTCTGGAAGTGCGACGAGCTTCATGCGATGTAGCTTCAACGAACTACATTGGTTCCAAGCATTTCTACGTGGTCGCCTTCCTTTTATCGAAAATACTTAAACGCCTGTTTTCTCGAAATTAACAATTTAGGGGGTACAGTTTTCTTAGTTTGGACGGCAGAGTATAGTTTTATTCTTTAACTTTTTTTTTTTTTTTTGACTAAGAAGACGCAAATGAATCAGCAAACTTCTTGACTTAATCAACAAGTTTACTCTCAGCAGTTAAAAAACAGAAACTTGCGTAGAGGCCACCTCAAACATCGAGATCGCAACAGTCATTTTTTATTTTTAAATCGAACAAGCACTGGTGCAACTCTTTACTTTTTAAATATGTTAACATTAAACAGTCTTTAGAAAGCAAACGAAATCAACAGATTTAGCAATGCCGAAAATACGGCAAAAATATACAGTATTTATTCAAGATTAAAAGAATAATACATTTGGTGTGATTGGGAGACTTCAATTTGTTAATGAGCAATAAAGCTCAAAAAGAAATTAAGTTTAGTATTTGGAATTCCTTTTTAAAATTAGCACTCCACTTCTAAACAACCAGCACGTTGTTTTTAAACTACCTTGAACGAAGGTGTTCAGAAAAACACATCATCCGCGTCTTAGAACAACCGTTTCTCTCAACCACCATTAATTGCTGTCAATCCAAAACTCTTTAGCAACTCGCCAGTTCAATTCCTCATCTTTTCATCCTCTCTGCTCTACGCGTTCCATTCAACCCCCTGAACTGGCGCCAGTTGAATAAGCTCTAATTGGCGACCAGAGCCTTCGAGTTGAACAATAAATTGATCGAACCCAACTTCGCGTGGGTGGCAGCGTACGTCTACGCGTACCCATCTAGATCAAGCAGCAGGGAACATCACAGGTTGAGAGGGGTGTGCTTGGCGGAGTTCCATACCTTACGCACATGGGCCACAACCTCGAGCGAGAGAATTACGAGTTCTTCAGCTCAAAACTGCTCGTTAACCTTCCCCAAGGCCAACTAGAACTTCTTTCCTGGATCAATAATTTCTATAGTTTTATTTTTTTTCCCCTTACAATTCTAAAGCAAACTGAAACTTTTGTAGAAATGTGAGGTAAATTTACACTACGGTTGATTTTCGACAGGTGACTCCGTTTATGTGTACTCTTAAAAAACAGTTAAAGTTAAATTACCGAGAAACATTAACAGCGCAGTGGACAAAAACTTAACAAATGATTTCAAATATTGGTAAATTATCCATTGATAAAAAATAAATAAACCGTTCAAAATTAAAAATAATGGTAACAAAGGGCAAACGACAACGTTTTGCTGCGTTTGGAACAACGTCAATTTTTCAGACCCGTCATTTAAGGTCAATTGTCCCCCCCCCCCGGCCCCCCAGCTTTGAAAAAATCAATGCATTTACTTATCGTAGGCTTGGTTTTTTGCTGTTTTTTTGTACGATTTGAATTGAATGTATTCCCTTCTCCCTCCTTCCCCCCTGGAAAAATTCTTGCAATTTTTATGTATAACATAAATTCACTATATTTTCAAAGAGAGCATTTTTCAACGTTGAAAAACCAATAATTAGTATAAATCAATCTCACAAAACCAATTTCACTGCTTGCTTGTTACTAAAAGAAAAATTCACTTACCATTTTATAGACATAACTTAAAGAGTTGAGAAAAATCAAAACATCGGGCTTACCTAAAAATAAAAATAGTTTATCAGTGACATCATTTTAAATAAAATATTCATGATTTCACACACACTGTTATGATCATACACACACTGTTACGATCATACATACACTGTTATGATCAAACATACACTGTTATGATCACATACGAGTTACGAGAGTCCATGCCATGCATTTAGGGACAGATCACAAGTTCAAACCTATTTAAACTTTTCCTTATTCTATTTCTTGAAACTTATTTATCGCTAACTCTTTCGAATGATTGGTTTACAGTTGAACATCTCGATGCAACAAGGGGGCAGCTCCACGTTTAAAAACTTTCAGGTATCAAAGAATTTTTAAAAATTCATTTTTAAATATTTTATCTTTCTATTTAATGTGTTGTAGTTTGCCTCCATGAAACAAATTTCAATGTCATCTAAATAAGGTACAACACTTCGTTAATTATTAATATATTGGATTGGAGATGTTCCGTTCTTGCTCCAAATACAAATTTTTAAAGTTCGAAATGGCGCAACTATATTTAGACAGTACTCCAAAAAATATTTGGTTCAAGTAAAAAACAATGTGAGCAAAAGGACAAAATTTCTGCAAGTTCACACAAGTTATCTTACTTTAGCACTTCAATAAGATAATCAAAAAGAATTGTGTATTTATGTTTACTAAATTCTAAACATAAAATACCATGGACGAAGGATGCAAAAAATATGTCAAATAACAATTGGGATTAATTATCTTTAGTTCATTGCAACTAATAAATAAACTAAATTAATGAGAAAGAAAAATAAGAAAACAACTTGAAAGAGTATAGCTAATGAAGATGTAATTGATGTAATTAGAAAGCTTAACCCATTAATGCCTAGCGTCCCTTTTTAGGGACGGTCCAAAAAAGGGTCTGAATTTCCCCAAAATGAAGATTTCAACCAAATAATAGTGTTCAATTAGTACCTTGGTGTTGTTTCAATTCGTTTTTCACAGATTGCAGCACATAACCATTGTAAAGTGTGTTCTATAGCAGTTTTAACATGATCTTTATCAAAAATGACATCGTTCACAATCTCAAGAAAAATAGCTAAGTTTTCAAAGTTATTCCCAGCTTCCCAGTTTATGCTAATTGCTGATTTTATTTCTTCTTATAAAATGTCTTTTTAAATATTATGTCGTAGGTAGAAAAAAAATTAGTAAAAAGACCATGTACCCTATGGGGTCTATCGTTACTTTTAACTTTTAAGGGACGATTTTTCTTTCCTTAATAAAAAAATTATTTTTACATAATATTTTTTTAATTGTTTTTCCTGTCCATTAAACACTGTTTGTAACCAGAAAACAAAATATCTTTGGAAAAAAAAGTCAGGCATTAATGGGTTAAATTATTGTTTCATTTTCACCAAGCTATAGAAAAATAGAGTATTGTAAACAATACTTATGAATAAATTAAAATTATTTTTGAATAACAAAAATTAAATTTGTGTAGGCGCTTTCGTTCCAAAACATTAGAAGTTACATTTTTACGCGTTAAACAAAAATACAAATGTAACAATTAAAATTTCATATTTTCACTACAATAGTAGAAACAAAAGAATGTTTCTTACAGCAACCGTTGGTACTGCTTTTCCTTCCCACGCACAGAAAATTCACAGAAATTTAATGTATAATGTTTGGTATTTTTGAAAATTTATGCGACATTAAATGTCAGCGTATTCCTTTTCGCTCTTCACTCAGACAATAGGAAAAGATTGAATATTCAACAATAACGAATACCGAATCTCATTTTAATTTATAGCAATAATGTGGGGCAAAGTGAAATCTTAAAAATGCTTTACAATTTGCAGAGCCACCAAAACAGCAATGTTTAACTATGTTGTTATGAATGTATTCGATTCCAGTTTAAAAATAGTAATAATAATAAAGAAAATAATACAAAAACATTTCTGAATTTGATATCCATATTGTCAATTTTTTTTTGTGCCCTTAAAACAATTCTTATTATCATAAAATGATGAAGTTCTTTTTATTAATATTTTAATGTTTTTGAGGTCTACTTATGTTCAGTTCAGTAACCATCCTGTAACATTAGGCATTTTTGGATTTTAAGAGCATAAACAACTTGTAAAGTGCCAAGCGGGGAGGACGGGCAAAGTGCAATAGTTTATTTTTATTTCATTTATTATTCACTCTCTTATTTATTATTCACTCTCTTTCTTTATTATTACTCATTAATCAATGATTTATTCATTTGCATTCCTTCATTTATTTTCTAATACGTTCACTCGGGTATTTACCTATTTATATCTCGTTAAATAATTAACTCATTTATTCATTCATTGCTTCGTTAAGTATTGAGTTATTTATTCATTAAACTATTCATCCATTAAAAGAAAAAAAATCAATAATCAAAGAGAAAATATTTCATTAGAAAAATATATTAATATTTACCCACGTGTGAGACTAAGTGCAAATTTTCCATTTTTATTCAAAGGTGCAAAATAACTCCAAAGCATTAAAAATAACGTGTTAATGTATGTTTTATTACAAAATACTTTGTTCGCTATATACTGTAATTTTAAATTCAAAGTTCAAACATATTCATTTATTTATATGTTTGAATTTTTATTCATTTTTTAGTTATAATTTTCTCCCATTCCCCCTACTATAGCAAAATTTAAATTCTTATATAACAAATCTCGCGATATAAATTTTCCCGTATAAAATGTGTTCAAACATATTCATTTCGATAAATGTAAGTTACCTCAATCATTTTCATTTTCTCCCATTCCCCCTACTATAGAAAATTTACGAATCCTTACTCAACAAATCTTGCGATATAAATTTTCACATATAAAATGTGTCAAAACAGAAAATGTAATTATCTCAATCATTTTCATTTTCTCCCATTCCCCCTACTATAGAAAATTTACAAATCCTTATATAACAAATTTCGCGACATAAATTTTCCCACATAAAATGTGTTAAAACATATTCATTTCGATAAAATGTAAGTTATCTCAATCATTTCCATTTTCTCCCATTCCCCCTACTATAGCAAAATTTACAAATCCTTACTAGCAAATCTCGCGACAAAAATTTTCACATATAAAATGCACATAGTTTCATTCTCTCTTACGATCTCTTTCTATGACTTAATTTGATTCTGCACTGCGTTAAAAGCCCAATTATCCGCGTTTTGTGCCAAGTTCACAATCTTATTTATTTACAAGTGCATAATGAGGAAGCGCTGACATGAGCAGAAAATAATGGAAGCAAAGAATATTTCCGGCAATAATTATGGCTAATGAATGAAATTTGATTTGTTATGCAGATTCATATTGTTAAAGCAATCATGTCAAGGCGAAAAGTATCAGACGAAGGCGAAACAGGATGGCTCGATGCACAAGAAGCAAAATTATTCAAATGAGCATACGGTTCAATTATGGAACAGCTCAGAAGGGAGATGTTGTTAATCTGCCACATCAGGGATCCGCAACTGCTAGTCCAGCCGGGAAAAAAACTGACCGGTATTTGGTGTACTTAGGACTGTCGACCAATGAGGCAACACTTTTTCCCGACAAATTTTAACCCAAATTCCCCCCTTTGATACAAAGTATCACAATGATCACACTTCACCTGACGCCTCGCCTCCGCTCAGGAATGCCCACAGGAGGCGCAAGTTGCGCCATCCAAATTTTTGTAGGAAATTTTTTATTTAAATTATTTATTAATTTTTTTTAATTTAAATTATTCACTGATTTTTTTTCAATTTCAATTATTCATTAGTTTATTTTTTAGTTTAAATTATTTCTTTTGTTTCTTTATTATTATTACTTTTTTTAAAATGAATTTATTTATTTTTTTATTTATTTATGTGTGTGTGCTTGGAACGTCTGGAAGAGAAAAAAGCGATTCGATTCGGCGCATAATTAGTACTTTTAAAAAATTAATAATAGTTATAATTTGAAAAATAAATAAATAAATAAAAAAGAGGGGTAAAAATAAAAATAAAAAGCACAAGAGGGTTGTGAAAAATTTTTAGGGGTAATTTACGCCATTGAGCTCGGGGGAGATGGGAACCCCTGCCTCTTCTAGTCGCATGCCCGTTGACATCCGTAGTTTACAATCCCTTGCCGAAATTTGTCACGAATAATAAAAATAATATTTGGAAACGAAAAACTTTATTAAAATTCAAAAAGGTTTAACTCTTTTCTTTTACCACTGAAGTGTTTATTTTATTCTTTTTTTTTAATAGTAAGTATTTCTTTCATTGCTCTTATTGAATACAACATTCAACTATATTTACTGCAGATGCCGGACTTATTAAATGTTAATTCAATCGTTATTGTAAAGCCCCTGTTATATCGCGCTATTGGATACATCGCGCCTTTTTGTTTTTTGCCAAAAAGCTCGACATAAATATGGCCGGCTGACATAATAGAGAGGAGCGATGTTATCCTCTCTCAAAATATGTTCACAAAAATGTCACACTGCATCACTATATGATACCGCAGATGACGTGCGCGCAAATGTTAAAGCATCTTTTCGCATGAGAAAGTTGGAAAATCCGTAATTCTAGATTTCACCATAGGACCAGAAAAAAGCATTAAGAGTAGTCAAAGTATATCTTCAAATATCTTAAGCATGTGCAAGGAGGTTCATTGCGTTAAACAGGATGTCGAGGACAGTGCGTTTAACTGCGTGGGTGACACTTTTTTTATTGTTATCATTCTGGAAGAAGATGACACATTTCGATGCAAGTCTCTGAATATAGTTAAATCATCAAGAAACGGGCATTCAGACGTCCAGTCTGGGAAACAGCTTCGTGTTTTGAGGATGACGGGATTTATTGTTTTATCCATTCTGTTGAATAGTGTTAAGTTTTTGCATTTTCAACTAGGATTCCGTTAACTTAGTTTGTAACAATACAGCTTCTCTTAAGTAATATTAGCATACAGCTTTCTTTTAACATTGTAACAATACAGCTTTTTCTTAACATTGTAACAATACAGCTTTTTCTTAAGTAACATTGTAACAATACAACTCCTTCTTAAGTAACATTGTAGCAATATAGCTTCTTCTTAAGTAACATTAACAATACAGCTCCTTCTTAAGAAATATTGTAACAATTCTTTTTAAGTAACATAGTAACGATACAGCTTCTGCTTAAGTAACATTTTAACAATACAGTTTCTTCTTAAGCAACATTGTAACAATTCTTAAGTAATATAGTAACGATACAGCTTCTGCTTAAGTAACGCGATTAAATTAGGAGCTGTATCATTGTTAGAAAAGTTTATAGAATGCAAGTTTTTCACAAATTTTATAATAAACGGGCAGTGTTTTTCTTTCTTTCGTTCTTTCTTTTTCTCTCCTTACAATGTATGAAAGGCAAAAAGTGATGAAGTTACCATTCTAAAGCTACTATCTGATAGATATCCAATTCAGGCTGCCGATACATGCTACTTTTCCCGATATTTATTGACTGCCCCCCCCCCCCACCCTCCCCTTTGTACAAAGTGTCACAGTTTACCACAGCTCCGCCCTCACCATAAATTTAGACAAAAACGACGTACTCGTACTTTTGCAGTTCGACCTAAAATACAAGGTGAATATTAAGTCTGCGAATACGAGTATACATGCAGCCAAAATGATTTATATGGAATTTATAAGCGAAACAGTTATTGATAGCAGCCAGATCCTCTAAGTACAGCAAAACCTCTCGTTCCAGCAATCTTTTGTGTTCTATGACTAACGATGGTCACGAAATATGATATTGAATAATCAATTACGCTATTATAGCCATGACATAGAGTATGACACTTGAATTATTTGTAAACTATTCTAATAGTAAAACTACGTAGTTTAATTTTGTAATTCTAAGCGAAGCTCAAATCAACTATTATTCTCAGTCAATAGCCCCATCATTTAATACAATAAACAATGAACTGTCGAAATCTGGATCAAATCTATCCGAAGCGAAAAAGCTTTACAAGCCCAAATAGTTTCAAATCAGTTCGAGAATCCAATCTTCATAATTGCACAATAATTATGAAAATTGAAGTATTCCGCCAGCAAATATTGAATTTATTAACTATGATAAATTAAGTTTTGTCTGAAGTTGAATGTCTAGTTAAAACTTTCGCCGCGACAAGGAGCTGTATTGTTTCACCACTTTTTAGCGTGGAAAACTGACAAAAGGCCAGTTTCTCAAAGCCAGGGGGGAAATTGTCCTTCCTAATTCTCTGAAATGATGAGCCTGATGTTTCCCGTACAAAGCTTGTAGCACGGGAAACTGTGTCACTTGGATCATTTTCTAAAGCTACACTGTAAAAAATGAATGTTGTTTTTACAGTATAAAACAGCTAATTTTATTGTAATAAACTGTAAAAATTGCTAATTTTACAATAATAAACTGTCAAATTGCTCATTTTACAGTAGTATCCTGTTTCTTACTAATTTTACAGTTTATTACCGTGCATTTCAGTTTCAAACTGGAAACTCTGCTGCCAGTATTTTACTGTTGTTTTTACAGTATAATGCAGCTACATTTTATGGCAATAAACTGTAAAATTGCTAGTTTTATATTTTATTACTGTGCATTTTACAGTTTTAAATTGGAACCTCGGCTGCCAGTATTATACTGTAAGAACAAGTTAATTTTTTGCAGTGTATATAATAAATGATATAAGACATATTCAATATCTCCAAAAGTATTTCAAACCATTTTCAAATCGAGAAACATTTTTTTTTCAGTTATGAATAGTACAGCATGGTCATGGGAAACAAAATTGGAGAGTCTTGAGGGGAAAAAAAGTCCACAAAAAATTTAGGAAACGGACAATTTCCACTGCGATTCGGAAGCAGCAGAAGGCCAGTAGGAGGATGAGGAGGATGTTTAAGGCTTCCGGGAACCTTGGAAGAGGGAGGCCAATTGGAAAAAAAAACGGAGGGTCCCAATCAAGTGCAGTGCTAATGAACGATAAGGCAAAGGAAGTTGCCCAAACTCTGCCATTGAGAACTTTTCTCGAGTCATTTTTTCCCAACTTCTTAATAGAATGCGTGGGAGCTCAATTGCTTTATTTGCAGCCCTCTAATTGCTGCTGGATGCTTAACAAGCTGCAAGGGTAATAGTTGGTCTCTGTGCAGTAATATGGGTCGGGGTTGATGACTAATGAATTAAAAGTTCTTGAAAAAAGGAAAGTTTATTCTCAAACGTGAGTCAAAGGGTTAGAAAGAGCTTAAGGAAAATATCGACGGCACCATGCTAAAATAACGAATGTTAAAAATCGTGTTTTTCAAGTGCGAATTTTACAAATAATTTAAATTAAAATGATACCTTCGAACGATAGTTTTACACTTAAAGATATCTATAAAAAATTGAAAATAACCAAACGCGTCAGGTGGGAAAAAATTATATTCAGTGTTTTGTCTCTCCTGAAAAGGGCCAATTTTCACATTCGTAATTTTAGCACGGTGCCGACGATATATTTTACGTCGATTTTAAGATGTAATCAATGTTTCTTTCAGTCATAAAACAAAAGATTTCATACAAAACAAAAGATTTCATACAAAAAAAAACTTTAGATTGTCAACTAAAAAATGCACATTCTCAATAAATTGCAGTGGCGTATTTTTTATAAAGATTCAATAAATGATTAGCAAGGACAGTTTGAAAAAACTTGATAGCAGCTATCCGTAAATAATATAAGTTCCTTGACACATTTGACCCCCACCCCCTTTGTCAAAAAGTGTCACGCATCGTCTTGCCTCTTCCTTCCCCGTATCACATGTCCCGCTGTATTACTTGAAAATATTGTCACAAAAAACATTTTTTTATTTCAGACGTCACTTTTTTTTTTTGTCTCTCCTCCCTCTCCTCTTTGTCAAAAACTTTGTCACAATTTCAGGACCCCCCGCCCCCCAAATTTAAAGCGTGACAATATTTGTGTAAGACCCCATGGACTCATGACACATTCTAAAAGCAATAAAAATACATTCCATACCACTCTAATATATCTAACATCAACATCAATAAAGCATAGATAAATTAGCAATGAATCTTGCAAATGCTAAGCTAAAACAACCTTTCCCCTCCCCCTTCTTATATTTATTCGCAATTTTTTAAAGTGTCTATGAACTTTACATCAAAGATTCTCGAAGTATAGCCTTGCAAAGCTGCTGGGTTATGTGTGTGTGTTCCACATTGTTATTACATAGTTTTACATAAATATCTTTATGATGCTCACTGATAATAGAACAATGATTCTAATGTAAAGACAAGAAACAGAAAAGGAATCTAAATATTCTTTAGAGGATAACCTTTCGTTTAGCGTCGCACTTTGTTTTGTTGCTCTTGAGAAAAAGCTAAAACACCAAATTTTATTTAAGCAAGCTTTATTTTGGTATCAAAATATAAAAAATTAATGCCAAATTCTATTCGGGAACTGGTCATTAAAAAAAGTAACCTTTTTTTTAATAAAATGGTTTCTTTTCCTTCCTTCTTTTCTTTTCTTGTGGAGGGCAAGTTTTAAATTTTGGATTCAACTACGACTGAACATCAAATTTAATACCATTAGAGTTTATATAGTGCGAAACAATACTTACCACATTGCAATAAACGTTCGTAATAGCTCCTTCATTTGTGTTTAATATCTATGTTTTGCTTTTATTTTTTTATCTTTATGGTTACTAGTATTTTGAAATCACTTGACGAAATTAAAATAAAACTTAAATGAGGAAAACGTGAAGAGAAAAAAGTTGGTAATGTGTAAATTTTTGGACAAAAAAAGTTCAGCAAAATAGCTGGAGTCGTTAATTGTGGTGGTAGGTTTAATGCTCAGTTCCAAAAGAAAAAACTGGAAAAGCAGAGTTGAGCGAAGCAAAAAACTAAAAACTAAAATGTAAAACAAAAACAATCCTATTTATTCCGATACGTTACCGTTTCTCTACCTCAAAGAAAAATTAAACCAGAGTACAATATACAAAAAGACACTCTTAAATCTGACAAAAACATTAGTTGTTTCTCTAACTATACAATTAGCCGTAGGTAATGATCGTTTTAACAAGTAACAAGGGGTGGAAGTTTTTTTTATTCGCCAATGCAACAAGCAATTTTTTGCTTATTCAGTAGTTCAAATCCCTTAGATAATTATAAATACGAAAAATGTCGTTCTTTTTGTAATTAATGGAGCTGGATACTCGTGCCGTTTCTGTTGCGATTTTTTTTTTTTTTTTTTCAAATTCCGACTTTCTGTAATTTATGAGACTCAAGATCGTAATTGGATTTTGGTGACTGAAAACTTTTGTATACCATGTACAAGTTAATTATAAGCTACCAACTTAATTAGTGCAAAACTAAGTAGTTATTTATTATTTAATAAAAGATAATCACTTTGCGGCAGTTTAGTTATTAATTTTTAAAAAAAAAGTTTTGTCTCATTTACTAAAGTTCACAAAATAATTACAGAAATTCCCAGGTGCCAAGTTATGCTTTAGTTTTAAAGCTAAACATTTCAGAAGCGTATGTTTTCAATAAAGTAAACATTCCTGCTACTGAAGTGTAAGTTAAAGTAAGGAAACAAAATAGCAACAAACATACCTGAAAATCTTGAAAAATGAATAATTAAAAAGCCCTTAAGTAATCATCTTGAACAGCTACCATAAAACAGAAGGTAAACGTTAAACATTTTCTCTACTTATTAGTTCCTTTATTTTTACATCCATCAAAATGTGAGGCTTGAAAGAGCCACTTGGATGGTCAAACAACTAGGAGTGCCCTGATGGGAGGTCATGGGAGGTCACAGTGACCTCCCAATAATTTCCGTTTTCGGCACATTTAGCTGACGATTCGGCAATTTGAAGATAACATTGCAGCATTGGGATTATTTGTTCTTTTTAGTTTTTAGAATTGTTTTTTAAAAGAAGCCTGGCGTTTTTTCTCACTAAATGTTATGCATGTACGACATGTGTACATGCCTGTAATTTATCATTCGGTAAAATTGAAACTTCATTCGGCAAATTGGTAATTTCCCCTTTCCCAAAAATTTTAGTTCGGGGCGCCCCTGTAATTAACGTACTATTTAAGACTGTGAAGATATTATTCACAAAATGGTCATAGACAGAGCAAAACAAATATATATGGCTTAAAATACTGAAACATATTAACTAATTACTAAGCAATGTCGCACGATTAAAAGAACAAATAAAGAGCTCATGATGCTCTGTAACAAATAATACGCAAATAATGCACTCCAACTTAAAACTTTTCCGCCTTCTTTCTCCGCTTCACTCACTCAGAGCTCTCTCCTGCACGATGTTGCTGTGTTGACTTTTAAGAAGGGTGTTATTTTAGAATTTGAAGTTCTCTGTTTTTGTTTCGCTACGGTGTGAATGCGCTTTTAGAACTCAACTTCAAGCTTGACGCGTCTCGTTGTACCTCTGAAAAGTTTTATTGGGGAGGAATAGAAAAAACAATCTTCATTCAAAAGAGATCAAAACATGTTCATTCGATCAAAAATCTCTACTGCTTCAAAAGGCTTTTCAATCACCGGCTCCACAGCAGGTTTTTTTTTTTCTTCTTTTTTCAGTTCACACCAAATAAAAAACTGACATTCATTAATTTTGACGACGACTCATCGAGATCTGTTTTAAGTTCCATCATGGCAGTTTAAAAACTTGCAGTCTGTTTTAAACTTCAAAAGAAACATTAAGACATTACTCTGGGAGCGTAAAGGGGATAATTTAGAGTTATAATTTGATGGTGAGCGATGAACACCCCCCCCCTCCCCTAGTGATTTTTCTAGAATTGAAAAGAAAGGGTATTAAATTAAAAAGGAAAAAAACATCAATGCAAATCAACGCGTTAAATAAACGAACCCAACGGGGAAAAAAGCAAGATCTCCCACACCCCTACCATCTTACCATCGTAGATCTTACCATCACCCCTATTTTGACAAAATCAGTAGGGACCTGGGGCATGCGCAAATGCGCTCGAGGTCGCCGGAAGAAATATCAAACTGTGCGTGAAATGGAGGCATTAAAATTGAGTGAACAATCTAAGTGAGACCTTTAACTTTTTGCTCTTAAGTTCGTCCATAAAGAAGTTGCGGCAACGCGAAACATATGCTGTGCGAAAGATGAAGATTCGGAACCAATTTACTGCAACATGGTGTTTATCGGAGCACAAATAATAATTATTATAGTGGCAGGCCCGTCATTTGCGGAAACAAAAGGGGTCAGTTGCCCCTCCCCTGTCTTTGAGAAATTAATGCTTTTTTATTTTGTTGGGCACGGTTTTTGCTGTTTTAGGATAAAATTGCGTGCATACGACTTTGCGCCCCCCCCCCCCCCCCCACTACAATGAGAAACAACGGGCCTGTATAAAGATTATGATAAGCATAAAAAAAAAAAAAAAATCACAGTGGTATAGTAGAAAGACTGGCTCAAAAATAGTTTCAAACGGTAGAACATTATGGCCTGCGCTTCGGAAGCTAGTTTTCTGAATTTGACAATGCATGCTTAAGAAATAAAGTAAGTAATTTACTGCAATACTTATGACTCACCCTATTACATCTTTTTGAGAACTACATTTCACAAGAAAAAAAAAACTATTGTGGTCGCTGACAAAGTAATACGAAAACATCTTTTACTTAAAATATCGTAAAACTGCATTTAATTGACGAGCAAAACATAATGATTGCAACTAAC